>JANZXP010025001.1:0-13106 GCA_027576715.1 Erythroxylum flavicans
AAAATGATTCTATCATGATCCCAAAAATTATTCTAAGGCAAAAATTCAAATCTCATGCTTATTCTATAAACTATTATGCTTAATTTAATAAAAAAAATTTCGGGGGCCAACAAGTTTTCTTACCAAAGAACCCATTGACTTAGCCATCATGTTATTTTCTCACTGAACATGATGAGCGATTGTGTTAATAGGTTGTTTTGCTCATTGAAGGTTCCCATTGACTGTGCCAATAGGATGCTTTCTTATGAAAGGTCCACTGAGACCGTCCTAAAGAGTTGTTTTATGCACCAAAGGTGTGTTAAGAGACTATTTTCTCATCAAAGGTGTCTAACAACTGTGCCAGTTGACTCTTTTGCCCATATAGGGAGCCTAATGAAAATGTCAAAGGGTTGTTTTCCCACCAAAGGTATCTCGGGACCATGCCAATAGGTTCTTTTCTCATCGAGGGTGCCCAGCATCCATGCTAATAGGTTATTTTGCCCACCATAGATGTGTCAATGCATTATGTTCTAGTTAAAGGTGCCCAGCGTTAGTGCCAATTGGCTCTTCTCCTATTAAAGATGCTCGATGATCGTGCCAATGGGTTGCTTTGTCACTAAACATGCACAAGACTGTGTCAATGGGTTGTTTAGCCCATTGAAGGTGCCCAATGACAATACCAACTGTTGTTACGCCCACCAAAGATGTGCCAACGAGATGTTTTCTTACTGAAGACGCATAACAACTTTGCCATCGAGATGTTTTCTCACTGAACATGATGAGCAAATGTGTCAACGAGTTGTTTTGCTCTTCGAAGGCACCAGCGATAAAGCCAATAGTTTGTTTTGCTTACCAAAGGTGTGCCAATAGGCTCTTTTCCCATCAAAGGTGCCCAGTGACTATTCCAACGGGCTATTTTTCCCCCAAGGGTGCACAACGACAATGAAAAAAGGTTCTTTTTCTCTCTGAAGGTGTGTAGCGAACTTGCAAATAGGTTGTTTTTGCATCGATGGTGACCAACGACCATGTCAATGGGTTATTTTCTCTCCAAAATTGCCTAAGGATCATACCAGTGGGATTTTTTCTCATCGGAGATGCATATCGCCCATAAAAACAGGTTGTTTCGCCCACCAAAGATACGACAATGGGTTGTTTTCTCATCGAAGGAGCCCATCGTCAATATTAATTAGCTATCCTATCATTGAAGGTGTACAACAATTATGCCAATGGGTTGCTTTTTTAATTGAATGTGAGAAAGGTTGTGTCAATGGGTTGTTTAGCTCATCATATGCCCAATGACAATGCTAACAGGTTTTTTGCTCAGCGAAGGGCTTAACAAAAATCATGCCATTGGGTTATTTTCTTATCGAACGTGACAAGAGATTGCCTCAGGGTTTTTTCTTACTGAATGGGCTCAGCGACAAAGCCAACAAGTTGTTTTTCCTACCAAAGGTTGGCCAAGAGGGGTTTTCACAATAGTGCTACCTAGCAATTGTGCCAATGTGTTCTTTTCTCTTCGAAAGTGACCAGCAACTGTGTCAATGGGATTTCTTTTCATTGAAGATCCCCTGTAGTTGTGCTAACGAGTTGTTTTACCACCAAAGATGAGCTAACGGACTATTTTCTCAATAAAGGTACCCAATAACTATGCCAATTGACTCTTTTTCCTACCGAGGGTGCTCAATGACAATGCCAAAGGGTTGTTTTCCAACTAAAGGTGTCCAGCGACGGAGCCAATAGGTTGTTTGCTCACCAAAGGTGCCCAATGTCCATACTAACGGGTTGTTTTGTCCACCATAGATGTGTCAACAGGTTGTTTTCTCACTGAAGACGTATAGCGTTAGTGCCAATTAGCTCTTTCCCCACTGAAGATGCCTAACGATCGTGCGAATAGGTTGTTTTCTCACTAAATGTGCACGAGATAGTGTCAATTGGTTGTTTATCTTATCGAAGCTGCCTAGTGACGATGTCAATAGGTTGTTTTGCCCACCAAGGATGTGCCAATGAGTTGTTTCCTTACCCAAGGTGCACATCAACTGTGCCATTGGGCTATTTTCTCACCAAATGTGACAAGCGATTGTGTCAATAGGATGTTTTGCTCATCGAAGGTGCCCAGCGAGAAACCATACAGGTTGTTTTGCTTACCAAAGGGGTGCCAATGGGTTGTTCTCTCACCGGGTGCCCAGAGACCATGCCAATGGGCTATTTCACTCACTGAAGGTGCACAATGACAATGCTGAAGGGCTCTGTTCTCTTTAAATGTGGGCAACAATCGTTTCAGTGGGTTGTTTTCACTCCAATGACACCCAGAGATAGTGCCAATGGGTGTTTTCTCTCTAAAAGAGCTGAGCGACCTTGCTAATGGGATGTTTTCTCACCAAAGCTCCCCTACGAATATGGTAATGAGTCGTTTTGCCCACTAAAGGTTTGCTAACAAACTGTTAACTCATTGAAGGTACCTAATGACTGTGTCAATTGACTCTCTTGCCCATCAAGGGTGCCCATCGACAACATCAAAGCATTATTTTCCCACTGAAGGTATCCAGCAATTGTGCCAATGGGTTGTTTTCTCACCGAAGGTGCCCAGTGTCTATGCTAACAGGTTGTTTTGCTTACGAAGGATGTGTCAACGAACTGTTTTCTAACCAAAGGTGCCCAATGTTAGTGCCAGTAGGCTCTTTTCCCATAAAAAATGACCAACGATTGTGCCAACGGGTTGTTTTCTCACTGAACATGCATAAGATTGTGTGAACGGGTTGTTTATCTCATCGAATGTGCCCAATGGGTTGTTTATCTCATCGAATGTGCCCAATGATAATGCCAGCGGGCTGTTTTGCTAACCAAAGACGTGCCAATGACCTATTTTCTTACCAAAGGTGCACATATACTTTGTCATCAGGCTATTTTCTTACTAATTGTGACGAGTGATTGTGTCATCAGGTTGTTTTTCTCTTCAAAGGGGCCTAGTGACAAAGCCAATAGGTGGTTTGGCCTACCAAAGATGTGCCAACGAACCATTTTTTAACCAAAGGTGCCCAGCGATCGTTCCATGGGCTATTTCGTCACCAATGGTGCGTAATGACAATGTCAAAGGGCTCTTTTCTCCATAAAGGTGCGCAACAATTATGCCAATGGGTTGTTTTCATGCCAATGCTACTCAACAATCATGCCAACGGGTTGTTTTCTCTTAGAAAGTGCCCAGCGACCATGTTAATTAGACGTTTTCTCATTGAAGATCCGTACAATTATCCTAACGAGTTGTTTTGCCCACCAAAGGTGTGCTAGTAGATTGTTTTCTCACTAAGGTGACTAATGATCATGTCAATTGACTCTTTTACCTATTAAGGGTGCCCAACAACAATGCCAAAGGGTTGTTTCCCCATCGAAGGTATCTAGCGATTGTGCCGATGATTTGTTTTCTCACTGATGGTGCCAGCGTCCATGCTAACGGGTTGTTTTACCGACAAAGACTTTCCAACAGGTTGTTTTCTCTCTGAATGTGTACAGGATTGTGTCAACTTAATGTTTAGCTCATTGAAGGTGCCCAAGGACAATGCCAACCAGTTGTTTTGCATACCAAAGATATGCCAATGAGCTATTTTCTTACATAAGGCATACATTGACTATGCCACTAGGATGTTTTCTCTCCGAACGTAATGAGTGATTGTGTCAACAGGTTGGTTTGTTCACCTAAAGGATCCAACGAGAAAGTCAAAAAGTTGTTTTGCCTACCAAAGTTATGCCAATAGGCTATTTTTTGCTGAAGCTGCCCAACGATCGTGCTAATAGGCTATTTTATCCCCCAAAGGTGCACAACGACAATGCCAAAGGGCTTTTTTCTCTTTGAAGGTGCCCAGTGACTAAGCCAATGAGTTGTTTTCTTACGTACTGTGACAAGCAATTGTGTCAACAGGTTGTTTACACACTGAAAGGGCTCTACGACAAAGTCAACAAGTTGTTTTCCCTACCAAAAGGGTTCCAACAAGCCATTTTTTCACCGAAGGGACCTAGCGTCCGTGCCAAAGGTCTATTTCAACCACCGAAGGTGCACTACAACAATGCTAAAGGGCTCTTTTCTCTCTTGAAACGTGCACTGACCTTGCCAATGGGTTGTTTTCACACTTATGGTGCCCAAAGACCATGCCAATAGGTTGTTTGCTTTCCAAAATTGCCCAGCCATCATACCAATGCGATGTTTTCCTATTAAAGTTCCCCTACGACTGTGCTAACGAGTTGTTTTGCCCACCAAAGGTGTGTTAATAGACTGTTTTCTCATTAAAGGCTTCCAATGACTGTGTCAATTGACTTTTTTACCTATCGAGGGTGCTCAACGACAATGCTAAAGGGTTGCTTCCCATCGAAAGTGTCCAACGACCACGCCAATAGGTTGTTTTCTTACCAAAGGTGCCCAGCATCCATGCTAATGTGTTATTCTGCCCACTATAAACGTGTCAGTGGGCTGTTTTCTCACTAAAGGTGCCCAACGTCAGTGACAATTGGCTCTTTTCCCATTGAAGGTGCTGAATGATCATGCCAATGAGTTGTTTTCTCGCTAAACATGCATAAGACTGTGTCAAAGGGTTGTTTATCTCATTGAAGTTGCCTAGTAGCAATGCTAATGGGTTGTTTTGCCTAACAAAGACATACCAACGAGTTGTTTTCTTATCAAAGGCACAAATCTCTAAGCCATTGGATTGTTTTCTTACCAAATGTGACAAGCAATTGCATCAATAGTTTGTTTTGCTCACCGAAGGGGCTCAACGACAAATCCAACAGGTGGGTGCCAATAGGTTGTTTTCACACCAATGTTACCCAACAACCATGCCAATAGGTTGTTTTCTCTCCAAAAGTGCTCAGCGACATTGTTAATAGGATGTTTTCTCATCGAAGGTCCCTTACGACCTTGCTACTAAGTTGCTTTACCTACCAAAGGTGAGCTAATGGACTATTTTCTCACTAAAGGCACCCAATGGATGTACCAATTGACTCTTTTACCCTTTGAGGGCACTCAACGATAGTCTAAAGGGTTGTTTTCCAGCAAAAGTTGTCTAGAAATTATGCCAACGGGTCTCACCAACGGGTCTCACCAAAAGTTTTCCAGCACATTGACCATGTCATCGGGCTGTTTCTCGCTGAATGTGATTGGTGAATATGTCAATAGGTTGTTTTGCTCAGTGAACCCATCGATAAGTTGTTATTTTCTCAGCAAATGTGCCCAACAACCGTGTTAATAACATATTTTGCCTACCAAAGGTGCACAACGACAATGTCAAAGGGCTTTTTTCTCTCCAAAAGTGTCCAGCAATCATGCCAATAGGATGTTTTCTCATCAAAGGTCTCTTACAATCAAGCTAACAAGTTTTTTTCCCACTAAAGGTGTGCTAACAAATTGTTTTCTCACCGAAGGCACCCAACAATCGTGCTAGTTGACTCTTTTGCCCACTAAGGGTGCTCAATGAAAATGCCCAAGGGTTATTTTCTGACTAAAGATGTCCAACGACTGTGTCAACTGTAACATCCCATTATTCCATGATCAAGTTTAAAATCCTATGATACTGTACATGAGAGTTTATTGAGAATTTAGAAGTACAATTTATGCATAATATGGCATGCTCATACAGGTGAATAATGTTGACACTCATTAAAATAATTGTACGTACATTCATTGAAATTTTTTGGGTATATGTGATTTTAATGCGATTAAAATGTAAATTCTGGAATATCTGCCTTGAAAATTGAATTGGTGTGTGTTAGAATTGATATAGCATTTTGGTGACATTTTAGAAATTTTGGAAATTTTTGTAAATCTGGGGTTTTTGTACTAGGAAAAATGTGGAAATAAGAGATAATTATAAGTGTGACATTTGGTAGCTTAATTGGTTAGTAGCTTAAATGGAGGTTACATGTTGTAAATGCAATGGTGATGTATGGCATTGCATAATGGAGCCACCTAGTCACCTAGGAATTATGTTTCTGCAGCTCTCCTATTTGTCTTCACCGAAATCATCTACTCTTTCTTCTTGTTCAATCATCACCAAAACACCATACATGTTCACTCGTATTTGGCTTTTGATTAATTCATTAACATTACACCTTGCAAAATAATCACTTCAGCCCATTTGCAGTCTTTGGTTATCTCTCTCAATCCTTGCATTCTCCATCGAAATCTCATTCTCTTACCTACTAGAATTTTGCTGAATCAAGTAAGTTATGTGTTGATTTCATGTGTAGCATTAAATAACATTTTGATGATGAGCAAATTGAGCTTTAGGATAATGATCAAGGAATTGAGTTTTGGTTGTGTTAATATGCGTGGTATTAATAAAGACATTATGTTGTCATGCTTGTGAATTAATGCATGCGTGAGTTGTTAGGAAGAAGAAATTTCAATGATACAAGCAAAGCCAAAATGTTTAGAAATGGTGATAAAAGATTGTGATAATTAGAGTTACATAAAGATTAGTGAAGTGTAGAAAATGTGATATAGAAAAGTATGGAAATAGGTTTTGTTTTTGGGTTAAAATTATTCATGAATTTTTAAATTTTTGATAGAGAATACTGAACTAAAATTGAGGTATACTGAAGAAATCATCAAGTTGAAATGATATAGAAATGATAGAACATGTATTGTTTGATGTTCGAAGTGGATAAAATGTATACTGAATTAAGGAAGGACTGTGGTTAAAAACTAGATACATGCTGGATACTTTTATCTACAACTTTCATGAAGAGTCAACTTCCATAAATAAACAGTATTAATCTAGGAAAAATTGGACAATTGATGCTCAGAAAAATTATAGTTCGTCCCTTTAGCTTTCCAACGGCATATCACATGTAATTTTTGGACTCCAGACGAAAGAGATACGACCTTTACACAATAACATCACTGGTCCTAGCATAGGTTGTAGCACTATCACTAACAGAAATTTGTGTCTTGTTTTCAACAATTAAACTATGTTGATGTAGGCCGAATCAGACAAAGTTGTCTTCATAAAAAATTATAGCTTATCCTCTTATCTTTCTAACAGTATAACGATTGTAATTTTTGGATATAAGAATTGAGAGATATGAGTTTTACAACTTTTAGTGCACATTAGGGGTGCACAATAGTGCATAAGCACGGTCATGCACTAACCCTTCAATCATAGGAGTGCACGATCGTGCACAAGCAAGATTATGCACTAACTGTTCAGCTAGGGGAATGCACCATTGTGATCATCGTTCTATTATGGGAGTGCACGATCGTGCACTAGCCCTTCACATAATTACGCATAGTCTATAGCATTTTAGGTATAACTCATGGAATAATGAACTAAATTGAATGACTTTTGTTTCTTTGAAACTTAAGACGTAGAGAAACATTTATTTAGAAGAACTTATTATCTAAAAACACCAGATTCTGGGTCAAAATGGCTATACAAATGTAACTCAAAATCTGTTTGAGAAAGTCTGAAAAAAATGCAAGAAAAGGATCATATGTAGTGATTTTTTTCATGAAAATGTTTTGATGATGCAATGTTTGATCCAGTTAATGGTAGGGTATTTCTATATAAGGTATTAAGGTTTAAATAAGAGCTTAAATAAATTTAGTCAATGTCGAATGAATGGATTAAGGTGAGCAAAGTATATTTTGGAGTACAGAATGGTTGGAAGGTGTTGTAACCTATTTATAAAGTGCATTAAAGAAACATACCCGAGAATTTGTCATTTAAAATGAATATTACATGAAACATTTATATCTGTGCTTATTCGTCTAAATGTCCAATGCAGTAATATGAAAATGTATGAGATTGTATATAGAAAAGCACGTTGAGCGAGCACTTCCAGATCTTATTAGGACTTCAAGGCAATAAGCTAAAGGGAGCAATTGTGAGTAACTTAAGATGGTCTTACCTTAATTGTTTATTTGATTCTGAATTGAATTGATATGTGATTTATGTGTATTAATTTTCAGACATAAAATGTCCTAGGCACTTGATGCATGAATAACACATTAGAAGTGTTCCTTGAATGTGAATATGGTTGAATAAATGTTTTCTCAACTTATATGTTCAATGTCAGACCAAGTCTGATGACCGGTGTGAATGAGAAAGTGAATGTGAATGTAATAGACTGAATATGATGATTAAATATATGTAATGTATTTTATTCCATGAATGCATAAATATAAAGGCAGTTATGACCAGAGTCGCCAGTAAAAAATAGCTGTGGTAAGAGCCTATTGTCATTTTGTATAATGAGCCCTGTATGCCCAACAGATAAGGGACAGTATGACTGATCCTGGTATCAACAACAGATACGGGAAAGTAAAAAAGGCACTCGATCACAATAACATAAAAATGAATTTGAGTCTCATAAGCATTGCATACACATATGATATGACTAAATAGAGCTATTGCAATGTTTTGAGGACTTTTCTTGTATGAAAAATGTGAAAGCTTATTGATGAATATATTTTGCATAATCGTAATAAAATGATGAATTGTATGGATTTTTGAAATATGACAATTGTGAACAAAATGTTTCGTGATATTACTTGATGATAATCTCGATATTGTGGATTAGTGTTCCGAGATAAGAGTGAACCATCAAGGATGGTTACTTAACTGAGTTCGCAAAACTCAATCAAATTGCAACATTGACATTTTCAGGTTTGAGAGAGTGACGACTTAGCTTCTAAAATTTGCTTAGAAGAGATTTTGTACAATTTTTTGATAGAAGAAATGGCTCAAAGGTTGGTCAGATGGGACTGAAAGATTAGTCTTAATTTTTGTTAATTCCTCATATATGTAGCATATTTTGTAGACAGAGCTGTGTACTCTGATAGGATGATATTGTATGAACATACATGATGGATATAATGCTACATTGTAAATTAGGGTTTGTAAAATGAAATGAGGAAATTTTGGGATTGTAAACATTGTGTTAGTTATGATTTAATTATGATGCCATGCAATGTAGTGAAAATGAAATAGATAGCACGTCATTTCTGTCGGGCATATGCATGTTTATCCGAGGGGTGTATAGACATATGTCAGATGGGAGTGGGGTGCTACAGTTGGTGGTATTAGAGCATGGTTGGAATCCATATGGATATGTAGGAATGTTAGGCATGGAATATTATGAAAATTGTAGATAGTAATTGAAGTTCCTGTTTATTATAGGTTATCAGCCATACGTAATTAAATAGAATAATCATCTGACCTAGGATCAGAAAGAGCCAGTAGAGAGTTGTCTATGTCTTGACCTAAGGGAATGCCTCTAAGAATTCCTGAGAGAAGGAAAAGGAGTTATGATAAACTATGAAAGCAGGGGGTTATGGACTTCTACGAAAGTACAGACCCTGTAGAGGTCAAGTGATGGCTAGAGAGAACAGAAAGAGTCTTTGACTAGATGGATTATGAGTGGGATGAGAGATTCCACTATGCTATTTCTCTATTGCAAGGCTCGGCTTACCAGTGGTAGAAAACTATTCCAGACAGTACCATCAAGTCTTGTAGTTTAAAATAGGAAGACTTCCTGAGGGTCTTCAAGGAGAATTATATGCCCAAGATCTACATGGACAGAAAGATGAAGGAATTTTTGTATCTAAAGCAGGTCAGTTTGTCTGTGGTAGAGTTTTGTTTGTGGCAGAGTGTGAGGTTAAGTTTAATGAGCTAATGAGATATGCTACTGCTTTGATTCCTATCTAGGAAGATAAGTGCATGAGAGTTAAAGACGGACTGAACGTGGAGATCAATAGGAGGTTAGCCATTTTTAACCTGGGTAGTTTTATAGAACTATGAGCTACCTTGATTAGCATTAAGTAGTTGTTGAAGAATAGTTAGTCTAAATATAGACCAGAGTCTAGATAAAAAAGGCCCAGTGAATCTCAGAGCGGTTATAGAAGAAGGTTCAGGAAGCATCATAACCGAGCTTTCAGACCACTGACTGGATTAAGATAATTGGGTTCAAATAAATGGGTAGTTTTTTTAGTCTGGCAATAATATAGGTGTAGTATCAGGTCAGTTGCTGACTTATGAGCATTTTGGGAATAAACACAATGGTGAATACGAGAAGTTGATAGGAGCTTGCCTTGGACACGATTTATTTGATCTTTAGATCAGGGATTATTCTGTTATGCTTGGAGCATAGTCTAGTAGGAGAGGAAGTGCGATGATAGAAACTATAGTTTATCAGAACCTAACTACTGGGTCTGAACAAAGAATACATTATGGAGGTATAATGAGTTCTGGGAGTGCTACTGGTAGGACTGAGGTATAAAGCAATCAACTACAGTCTCAAGCTTATGTCTATGTCATGATGAGACAAGTGGCTCAAGACTCTCCAGATGTCGTTGCAGGTGTGTTACTAATATTTACTTTTGAGGCTTTTGTAGTGATAGATCCTAGATCTATGCATTCCTTTATCGCACCGTATATGACATCTAGGTTGCATTGTGATAGAGAGTTATTGATATATAGATTAGAGGTGAGTAAACCAATAGGTAGTATTACTGTGATAAGGGAAGTCTATAAGTAGTCTTTGATTTGAATTGATCAAGCAGAGTTAGAGGCAGACTTGATTGTGTTACCATTAAAGGAAATCAATGTTATCTTAGGTATGGATTGACTCACTGCTTATAGGGGCATCTTGAATTGTTATATTAAGGAGGTAATATTTGAATCTCCTAATCAATCGAGAGTAGAGTATAGAGGTATTAGCCAAGCAGTGCCAGCAAGGCTAATCTCATTTATGAATGCCTTGAGGTTGATGCTAGGGGGATGTGAGTCTTATTTAGCCTATGTCATTAATACCTGAATTGAACAGAATATACAGGACATTTCTGTGGTTAGGGAATTCTTGGATGTGTTTCCTATAAAGTTACCTGGCTTACCTCCAAATCGGGAAACATAATTCACAATTGATCTCGTTCTAGGTGCTGCTTTGATATCTATTCCCCCATATAGGATGGCACCTATGGAACTAAAGGAGTTAAAGACTCAGTTATAGGAGTTGATGGATAAGGGATTTACTAGACCTAGTATGTCACCTTGGGGAACTCCAGTCTTATTTGTGAAGAAGAAAGATGGAACATTGAGACTATGCATTGATTATATAGGCAACTAAATTGTGTCACATTGAAGAATAAGTACCCGTTGCCTAGAATCAATGATTTGTTTGATCAGTTGTAGGGAGCTCAAGTGTTCACTAAGTTAGATTTGAGGTCTAGGTATTATCAGCTAAAGATAGCTGACGCTAACGTACCAAAGAGTTCTTTCAGGAGCAGTTATGGACATTATGAGTTTTTAGTAATGTCATTTGGGTTGACTAATGCCCCAGTTTCATTTATGGAATTGATGAATAAGGTGCTTCAACCATACCTGGATCGTTTTGAGAGTGTTTATTAATGACATTTTGGCGTATTTGAATAATAGAGAAGAGCATGCTGGGCACTTTAAAGTGATACTACAGATTATGAGGGAGAAACGACTATATGCCAAATTCAATAAATGTGAGATTTGGCTGAGTCAAGTAATGTTTTTGGGTCATATAGTAAATGGGCAAGGTATTCAAATTGATCCAATGAAGATAGAGGCAGTAATGAAATAGGAGGCCCCAAAGAATGTGTCTGAAATTCGAAGTTTCTTAGGATTAGTCGAATATTACCAATGGTTTATTAGGGAGTTTTCTTTGATCTCAGCCCCTTTGAAGGAAGAAAGTGGTCTTCATATGGAATGATAAGTGTCAAAGAAGTTTTAAGGAATTGAAAAGATGGATGACTATAGTGCTAGTATTGACTATTCCATTAGGAACTGGTGGTTATATAGCATACAGTGATGCTTCACATCGAGGATTGGGAGGTGTATTGATGATGCAATATGGCAAGGTGATATTCTATACATCGAGACAATTAAGATCTCACCAGATGAACTATTTGGTACATGATTTAGAGTTTACAGCAGTAGTCTTTGCTCTAAAGATATGGAGATATTATTTATATGGAGAGACATTCTAGATATACACTAATCATAAGAGCTTGAGGTATCTACTAAGTCAGAAGGAGTTGAATATGAGATAGAGAAGATAGATTGAGTTGTTAAAATATTATGACTATACGAATGAGTATCATCCAGTGAAAGCCAATATAGTGGCAGATGAATTGAGTAGGAAGTCAAATAGCAGTTTACCTCATATTCAGTTATCGTGGTTACCAAGCGTGATTCAATTGAGAGCTTTGAATGTGGAGTTACATCTAGAGCATAATGATGTTGGTTTGCCTATGGCCTGAGTATTCACAATACGCAGCAGAATGGACTATACTACACAACAAGAAGCATAACCGAAAATCACAACATGGATGAAATTACCTCTTGACACAGATTGGTATTTGCTTTTCTGATTTGTAGACGCTGTAGTGCGCGAACATTCTCTACCGGTATCCACACGAGGATGAACGATCCGGGTAGCGGCTAATATGTGCTAGCACGTTCTAAAACACTTTTTGAACCCTGCATAATTTTTCTCTCGAAAAAAGAACGAACAGCTAGGGCTAGGGTTTTCGTATCATCTCTAATGAGACATAAGTTCTCTATTTATAAAGAACCCTAATCCCTATTCCTATTAGGAATAAGAATATCCTAATCGTAAACCCATTAGGATTATGGAATCCTAATAAGTTTCGGCCCATATTATATCTTATATAATAAAATCCCGATAACTTAATTCAATCTAGCCCAATAAATATATCCACATACATTTATTCAGTGCCTAATAAACTAGGCCCAAGGGAATAAGCACAGATCACATCACTCTTTGTGTGCGATACTGTAGGCTCATTTGATGTTGGCAATGTGCTTGATCAGACTTCAAGACCCATAAGTCATAAGTGGCCTCTAGCAAGACATTATGACTACTCAAATCAAATGAGGATTGGTAACCCGATTTAACCTGCAGCCATGGTTATAAACTCAGTCCCTTGGT
Source organism: Erythroxylum flavicans (assembly GCA_027576715.1). NCBI lineage: Eukaryota > Viridiplantae > Streptophyta > Magnoliopsida > Malpighiales > Erythroxylaceae > Erythroxylum > Erythroxylum flavicans. The sequence continues at coordinate 12,943 of JANZXP010025001.1, forward strand.
AACACGATATCAAGATTAATCATAAGGTATGGTACATATCAACCTTTGATTAATCATAGTTTCTTGATTCCCAAGTTGACTGACTACAACAAATGACATTGATGACTCCTCATCAATTCATTTGAGCACAGCCATGCATTTCTTCAGTCATACTTGTCAAGAGG
>JANZXP010025069.1:0-13102 GCA_027576715.1 Erythroxylum flavicans
CCACCTTTCACATATAACCCATCTTATCACTAACCCATCTCTTCTACTTCATTTTCAACACAATACCAATCCAATATCACTCAAAACAAATTCATAATCATTAACCCTAAAAGAGAACACTTGCCTATATCATTCATCAACAACTTTCTACCCATATTCAACTTTCTTTTCACCTCTAATTTTCAGTAATATATGCTTCATTCGACAATTAAGAAAGGTTTATGCTTATACTTACTTGTTGAATCTTCAAAATCTTCAAGATCTTCACAAACCCTAACATTTCTCTTCTCTTCCTCTCCTTCCACGACACTCTCTTCTTTCTCTCTTCACTTTGTAATTCTTCTTCTTCTAATTTATACTCTTAATGGATGTGAAAGGTCCTCTTTTCCCTTCATTAAGCCTTATAGCTTTATAACCTTAAGTGTCTTGTCAAAAATGCCCTTATACAATCTTACAAAATTAATACTATAATTCCATCAGTTTATTCTGTTGCTTCTAGTTTTACTATAACTAACTAACCATAAGAAGTTTTGAAAATTTTTTTTCTATAGTCTTGATAATATCTCGAGGAAATATAATATAAGAGGCCTAGTGTGTACTTAAAGAAGAGAGCACAAATATGATTAGTTGACATCTGCCAGCCAAGGAAAGTGATATAGATGATCAACTTTCAATGCTGCTCTTGATTTTTTCAATAAGAGGTTTTGAAGTCTGAAAAGACAGGTTTAATGGAGGAGATAGGAATACCAAAACACTTGATAGGTCTTTTGAGCTTTATTAAGAGAAAATTTGGTAGTGTTTAGAAAATGAGGAACATTCCCCATATTTATCTTATGAAAGGCTTTGAGCTCATCTCGAATGCTTTTGATTTTCATAGAATATTAAAATTACTTAGAGCCGTAGAAATGAAGAGCAATACCTCTTTTAAAAGTATCCTCAAAAAGAGATATGGAAGCTACTAAATCAAAAAGGATCCTTGGGAGGTGTATAATCTAGTTCAAACTTAACAATCACTAGAGAGTGATTAGAAATGCTAGTGTTGGGAAAATGACATTAGTGTTGGGAAAATGTTGCAACTATAGCAAATTGGATAAGCCTCTTTCAAGCTTTTTCCTTAAGGAAGTTTCATTGTTATGCTTATTGCTCAAAGTAAAAAAGTTTCCTTCCAAGGTAAATCAGAAACTTGTAGTCAACTAAGTAATTTTTGTGATTATAATAGATAGGGCTGTTGGAGTAATGACCTTCAGCTTCATCTTGATAAATGATGGAATTGAAATCACCAATCAAGAGCTAAGGGGAATTGATACCATAAGTTAGCTCTTTTAGCTTACTCTAGAAGAAAAGTCTTTGAAATCCATGATTGAGAGCATATATAATATAAATATCCAAGACTTTACTGAGATATTTGGGGAAGACTTGTAAATAGATATGCTTATCACTGACTACCAAGGTATCAGAATAGGAACCCTCACTGGCATGTCTAACAGGTACTTAAACCTGTACTTCAACCATCAGTTCCTCAAAGCTGCTTGTTTTGAAAAACTTTCCAGTTGGTTGCTATGTTTTCATTGGTTTAGCTGAAGGTGATTACCACATATATATGATCTTAACTATGCCTTCAATGAGCTCAAGATTATCGTCAAACTTCATAATTGATATCTTCTCAGGTAGCTTAACATAAGCATCAACAACCACACATATTCTAGCAAAATTGACTATTTTGGTTTCTATAGTAGCCTAATCAATGTAAAGAGGCTTACCAATTGAACTAGCTAGATAGTTCAATCCTTCAGTACTCCAGTATTTAAAAGGTATATCATGTATACAAAGCCACAAAGGAATGTTAGTTTGCTTTATCTACTTAGATTTAACATCAGGTCTTCAATCTTGGATGAGGAAAGGTTTATTATAAATATTCCAAGGACCAGAGACTTAATGACTGCATCCACTAAATCAGAGGAGTTGAATTTGAAGAAAAATATTTGTTGATTGTTTACCATGATATTAAGAAGGCCAAATTGCTTCCATTTGCTAGGTACCCAAGTTTTCATATAAGAAAAAGGAACTCTTTTATCTAAAAAGAAACCAACCATAGTGGATTTCCATTTTTGAGATTTGGTATGAAGAATGGAGATGAGGGTGACACAATTTGATGCTTAGAGGTAATACTAGGGGGATAATAGGAAAGCTTAGCTTCATGGTTCATATTACCAACAACTTGAACCCGTGTTGGCTTGGCATGTAAAGAATTGGCAAGATTACTAGATGGAGAGGAAGTAATGGAAGCAGGAAGGTGATGAGGAGATAAAGAAGAAGGGGAAGACATTGAAGGAGAGTTTATCATGGGGTCTATTATATGATAAATTTGAATTCAGCATTAACATGTATTTTAAAGACCCAAACTAATTTATTTAAGCACATGAATTATACTAGTGGGAACTTATGTTGTGGAATATATTTTCTTTTTAATCCTTACTATTCTACATTGATTTGTTAGTTCTCTTTTTAGTTATAGACTATGTTGTTTTCTTTCAATATGGTTGATGAATATTAGCTAAACAATAAGTTTTTATGCATATGTTATTTTTTCATATTATAGACTGATTTATTTTCATTTATTTACATACAATGGAAGAGTTAGTATAAGGTTATTTCATGGTAAACATTTTATTGAGGAAAGTTACACTAAAGTATATAGGTAAGGAACCTAAAATTATTGACAACATGGACTTGGATTATGTGAGTTTAAGAGAGGTATATGAAATAAGTGCTATATTAAGCTATACAAATATTTCCATGTATGGTATTTAATTCTTAAAAATGGCTTGGATGATGCCTTAAGAGGCTAGAGTCCAATTGAAGTCCATTGGATTTGATTAAATTGTTAGAGGTGTAAGGTATAATTGATGTTTATTAAAATCATATTGATGAACCAACTCCTTTTATGCTTATGTTAATGTGGCAAGATAATTGGTGTGAAAATGAGGTTGTGGATATGGGAGGTGATAGTGGAGTTGATTTGGAATGTGATAGTAGTATTGGTGTTGATTTGGAAGGTGATAGTGTTGTAGGTTTTGATTTGGGAGGTAATACTGATGTTGTAGTGGATTTAGGAGCTAATACTAGTGTTGGTGTTCATTTGGAAGGTGAAAGTGTTATAGGTATTGATTTGGGAGGTGATAATGGTATTGGCTTTGGTTTTGTTTGGATGATAAAGGTGATTTGGAAGATGTCGAATTTTTTGTTAACTTTAAATTAAGTGATGATAGTGATACTAGTTTGGATGTTCCTGATGGAGGTGGTTTAGGTTTTATTGATGGAGGTGAATTGGAGGCTCTTGATAGAGATGATTTTGACTCGAATTTCAACATTAACGTTAATATAGGTTATGAACAATGTATGATAACTCTTTTAATCCTGAGAGTTTGTTGACTAATGATAAATATCTCAATGATAAAGACCTATATGCAATTGTTAAGGTGACCTAGTGAAACTAATAGATATGTTCTTGGAGTTGTTGCAACTAAATGGTTATTAAGGATGGTGTTTGATAGTGTAAAACACTTTAAGGAAGTGATTGCTACTTATGCAATAACATCATGATTTTTAAAAAGTAATAAAGCAAAAAAAAAGATATTATTTTACCCAAGACTGTCTATTTGAGCTATATGCTTCATTTTACATAAAAGATAAGTTGTTGAAGCTAAAAACTTACAATCTAGTATACTTGCAATCCAACAAACAAGTCAAGGATGGTTACGTTCAATTTTATCATGAGATGTTTTAAGGAAAAAATCTTAGATAAGTTGAGCATTAAAATCATGAAAATGGTAGAAGAATGTAGGGAGAAACTAAAATTTTCAATTAATTCTAGCATATGCAAATATGCGAGGAGGAAGCTTATTAAGTCAAAAGAAAAAGAGAATTATAATGAATATAGAAAGCTTTATAATTATATTTCTAAGTTGAAATAAATGAATTCAGGTTCTATAATCGAGCTTTAACTTAAAAAATTTGAAGATAAGTTAGTAGTTAAGAGAATGTATCTGTGTTTTGATGCTATAAAGAAGGGGTGGAAGAAGTCACAACTTGTAATTATATGGATGGATGTTTTTTGAAAAAAAATGTACCAAGGATAACTTCTAAGTTTCATAAGAGTTGATGGCAACTGAGACATCTATCCAATTTTATAAGTAGTTATTAAAATGGAGAATACTAAGAATTGGACATGGTTTAATGAGCAATTAGCTATTGAATCATATTTTGGAGATGGTGAAGAAATCGTAATGATATCTAATATGTAAAAGGAATTTCATCAAACTAAAAGTAATTTTGTTACATATTGGCATCTATTTAATCTATGAACTCTTCTAACTTGCTATTTTTAAGTTACAGGGAGTCATGTGAACTAGGCATGAAGTATTGTCCTCTACTACACTTAAGATGTAGCAAGGCAAATATATCATAATCGAGTTAGGAAATGGAAAGGAAATGAACTTAGAAAAGCATTATAAAATTGTGAATGGGTAACATTCCTATAAGAATTTGATGACAGGCTCATTAAATTAAACCAAGTTACACCAGGATGTGCTCAAAACTTACTTGAATCTCCTAATGAAATATGGAGTAGGGCTTTCTAAAGCATAAAGTTCAAATTCCCTATTATGGATAACAACATGAGCGAGAAATTTAATTCTTGGATTTTGATGGCCAGAGATCACCTTATCATTAACATAGTGAGATTATTAGGACCATGTTCATGAAAAGGAATTTTGATAAGAGATGGAAGGGAGACAAAGTACATGAAGTGATGAAGAAATTGAACAAGAATAAATTGAATGCAATAAAATGGAGAGTTATTTAGAGCGGGGATGATAGCCTGTCGCTAACTACCAAATAATAACTTCCTAACTACTAAACTATGCAGTAAATGGCGAGGTAGGGTCGAACCACAGAGAGTTAGGATGCAAATGCTATTTCAAATGTTGCAAACAAAAGAAAACAAAACACCCTGAAATGATAAAACAAGGTAACTAAGATGCAAAGAATGTAAACAAAAAGACAAACATAAAGTGAATTTATAAAGTACTAATAACAATGGTAAAGAAGTGGGTTGGAGATATCTTCCGAATTCTGAGATGTTCATTGATCCTTGAATCTAAATAAAAGATACTCTCATCATGGTGTTAGCCTATGGACTCAATTCAACTAACCTATTGCTACTTCCAAGAATCACTATGAACTATTACATATCACATGCTCATCCCTAGCCTTTGGATTAGAAAGTTACCTAAAGGGTGATCAAGCCTATAAACAATTCTTAATTTATGACAATTATCCTAAATCTGAAACCAACCTAGACCTACAAGGACCAATTTAAGACAAATTCAACACCATTCTCACAATTTCCATCCCTTCATCCTTATAATATCTCTAAACTCCTAAGTAGTCTAGCCACACATGTTCACATTAAGCACAATAGACATTAAATAAACAAAACTCATACTTGATTAAATAAAACCAAGGTTGGAAATTATAAATGAAGTGATACAAACTGAAATTCAACACTAAGTTAATAGAAGTCAAAACTCTTTATACTAGCAAATAACTAATCATAACCCAAATTACTAAATCTAATCTAATTGCATCAAAATAAAAATTCCAGCGCACATAACTTGCACAAAAACCTAAATTAATTGATCATGAATCTAAGAACATTCATAATTCCTAACTATTAAGCACGAATTAATCCAAAGCATCGTAAATAAGAAAAAACCCATAATGTAAACCATTAAACATTCAAATACCCAACAAATTCAAATCTAAAAAAGCACATAAATAAGCTAAAATAACCAAGATTAAAGCTGAAAAATTGAGGGAATAAACATCCATTGATATAACATAAAGGTTCCTTACAAAATTCATAAAGTTCATCTATAAAATCCATCAACCATTCATTCAAACATTCTAGAACATGTTTTTTTTACTCTTTAATGAATTTTTTAATTTCTCAAAAAATCTAGAACATGTAAAATATGATTAGCACTAAGAAAGAGTTTAATTAATAGAATGAATATGAAAATAAAGCATTGAAGATGACAGAGAATAGCTAAGCTTATGGAAAATAACAAAAATTTCTTCACTGGTTCCTCCTTTCTTTATAGAGTTTTCCCCAAAATGGTAGATTTTGAGAGCTCTTCTCTCTTCTTAGAGTTTTCCCAAAGTGGAATATCCAGAAGCGAACCCCGCATCTGGATATGCGTAGGCCACGTTCATGGCATTTAGTGCATGATTATGGTCAGTTTATCTGCTCTCTGTGCTCAAGTTTTTATCATGATCATGGCTTTGGGTTATTTCCCAGGTCTTCTCTAATTCTCCTCCGAATGCCCTTGATGGTTTCTCCTTTATGGATGGCTCTCCAAACTTTGTCAAATTTCTTCCTTTTTAGCATATATTTGTATTCACTCCTTTAATTTATATGTAAACATAAAATAAGCACAAACTAAGTATTTAAACATAAAAATAGGATTGAAAAAACATTAAAACGTATAAGAAAATATAAGATGATTCAATCCTATTAAACACCCCCACAATTGAACTATTACTTATCCTCAAGCAATTTAAAAATAACCAAGATATTATGTCAAGTTGTTTGCAAAGAAAATCGAGTATATACAATCCTTCAAACTTTGACAAACTCAAGTATCGAGCTACTACATATCTCATAATCTTTTCATCAATGCACATAAACAAAGTCAAAGGTAGACACCATTGATCAACGGTAAAATAAAACTAAGAAGGATTTTCCTTACAATGTTCACTCATTTCACCCAAGTGTTTAAGGTCGGTATTTCACTTAATACTCCCTCTAACAGACTACATTACTATAGGCTTGTAAATTCACCAATTCTCTACCACATAGACTACATGCTATAATGGATTAAAAAGGGCTTTTACTTAGAGTTATAATGGGGTTTGGGTTAAGGTGAGGGAAAATGCTAAAAGGGTAACTCACAAATATTAACAAAGTACTAAGTAAGAAGGGACAACCAAACGCAAATTCTATTAGAGGGAGTATTGAGTGAAATATCGACCTTAAACACAAATACCATGAACTATAACAACTCATCACTAACTAATGCTACTACGTTTCCTTCAACAACAGAAATAAGATGCTTTTAATCAATAACGCCAAAAACAAAAATGCTTATCTCTTTTTTCCTTTTTTATACTTAAATAACACTAAAACAATAAGGAAATAATAGCAGCATAAATCAATAAAACATGAGTAAAAGTGCCTCTCAAAACATCTCAGAATTGAATACAAAACAAAAGTACCTAAATCATATACATCAAATGCTCACTCATTACTTCATTAAACTTGTGGTAGGGTAAGGCCAATGGGTTTTTGAGTTTCAATGTAAGGTGATTAATTCAGAAACAACCAAGGTTAAAGGCTCAAAAGGGCTGGCAAGGGGAAAATGATTTGGTGGGTCATTTGAGCTAAGGGTGCAAAACAAAGAAGACTTTAATCATTTCCATAAAGCATGCATCTCATAGTTTCGAACTGGTTTAATGCAAGTTCTGAGGGTAATCTTCCTAAGGAAGCATGACACATAATAAAGAAATAGAATGACTATGAAATGCAGTCATAATCACTCAAGTATCAAATTATTAACTGAGTTTATGCAACTGACTACTTCAATCAATCCATATGATTCACCTTCCACTCAAGCTGCCTAATTCAAATTCAAGCACTCAATTTAATTGTCAATCCAACTACTATGATAGAATGGCATGGTTCAACATTCATCACAGTTCAAGTGCAAAAATGAAAAAATTTTAGACTGACCCCACCCCCACACTTAAATGGGACATTTTCCCTAATGTCTTAAAATTAATAAAAACACAAGTAAGGGGATGTGAACATAAGGACTCCCCTAGATCAAAGAGGTCTCAATGACTTGAAAGCAAAATTCACAACTCCGATCTTGCATTCCTAAAAACAAAACAGAAAAAAGAAAATAAGGTATGCAAATGAAAGCAATAAAGAAAACTGAAACAATAAAGAACTAAAATGAAAGGATAAGGTTGGGGTGCCTCCTAACGAGCGCTTGTTTAAGGTCACAAGCTCGACCCCTGTCAACTGATATCAACCAACGTATGTTAGAGCTTCAAGCTCCATCACTTCCATATTATACATCTAAAGTGACCTCCATATAGGGCCTATGTTAGTACATGCTCCACTAAGTGGCTCAAATGATTTACTACTCCATTCTCGAAGCCTCTCTTATCCTTTATCTACACATCGAACTCCTGAAGTAGGAGTTTCCAATGAATGAGCCTTATCTTTGCGTCCTTCTTTACTAGTAGGTACTTTAAAGCTGTATGATCAGAATAAACAATAATCTTAGTACCCAATAGATAAGACCTAAACTTATCCAATGCAAAAACTACTACAAGTAGCTCTTTTTCATTGGTGGTGTAATTTGCTTGGGCGTCATTCAAGGTCTTTGAGGCATAATAAATAGCATGAGGGACCCGTCCCACTCTCTAACCCAAAATTGCTTTAATGGCATGATTGGAGGTGTCACACATGAGCTCAAATGGTAGACTCTAATCTGGAGTTTGTAAGATGGGTGCAGTAACCAACTTCTCCTTTAGAGCATCAAATGCCTTATTGCACTGCTCATTAAAAAAACTCTTTATCCTTCTGAAGCAACCTACACAATGGATATGCAATCTTAGAAAAGTCCTGAATGAACCTACGATAAAACCCTACATGGCCAAAAAAAGACCGAACTTCCCACACAGAAGCGGGGTAAGGTAAAGAAGAAACAAGGTCTATCTTGGCTCTATCACCCCTTAGCAGAAACCACATGTCCTAAAACTATCCCTTGTTGAACCATAAAATGACACTTTTCATAATTAAGAACTAGGTTAGTTTCAAGACATCATTTAAGTACCAAAATGAGGTGATCCAAACATTGCTCAAATGAATACCCCTGCATGGTAAATTCATCCACAAAAACTTCAATGATTTTCTCAAGATACTCAGAAAAAATATTTACCATGAACCTTTGAAAGGTAGCGAGGGCATTGCATAATCCAAAAGGCATCCTTATGTAGGAAAAAGTGCCAAACGAGCATGTAAAAGTCATCTCCTCCTGGTCCTCCAAAGCAATAGCAACCTAAATATATGTAGCATCCCATCTCTCAAATTGTTGAGAGTTTTAAAGTGTTAGACTATTGAGTCATACGAGTGGTAGCATATAGAACGAAATTGGTACATTTATGACATGATTTTTATAATTGTATTCAAATGCATAATATTAGTATAGACATATGAATTGTGAATTAAACAAATTACACTCAATTGACATATTGCAGGGTATGAAACTAAGATGAATGTGATAAATGACTGAGCATAATGAATTTGATATGAATGTGTATTTCCAATGTCTTGTACTTTGGTTTACCAATGACAAATATTGATGGATTATAATTAGTAAATTGGAATTAATTGGTATGATTGTGAGATTTATGAGTTAATAGGTATTTTTGGACTAGGAAAAATGCCAAGTGAAAAGACAAATTGACATATGGTAGTAGAAATAAGTGACACATGGCATTAGGATTGAGTGATAAATGACTTATATAATTGGGTGACAAATGTTGAATGAAAAGTGGCTTAAGATATAGAGACAAATGGACTAATTGCTACATGAAATTTGGTACCATAAGAAGAGGACATGTGGCAAGGGTCTTTAAATGACAATTGTCATTGACACTTACCACAAATCTCTCACGTTATACCCATATGAAAGACCATCTTTTATTTCATTCGTACCTTTGCTACATGCTCTCTTGTCCTCCTTCTTTTATTTACGACACACTCACCAACCCTCATGATTTTTGATTGTTTCCAAAATCCTTTACCTTGCACTCTAAAGATTTTATTGTTTCTTCTTATTAATGAAGAACCCAACCTTTTCCTCTTTAAAATGGTAATGATCGTGTAAGATTGGAGGAGCTAGGTTGTTGATGATTTGAAGAAGCTTTGGAGTTAATCAAGTAAGTGAATCATTGAATTCTTGTGATATATGTAGCATAATGTATATGATGATTATTTTGGGATAGATTGAGGGTGATAATGGTGTTGATAAAGTGTGTTGAAATGTTGCTGATGAATGAATATATTGATGTTTTGTTTTTGTATAAATGATAAACCATAGTTTATAGATTGTTTTATGGATGATATTGGGATGGAATTGAGGTGAAAATGATGAGGAAATAAAGCCTAAATTATGAACAATAAAGGGGATATGTTCGATGCAGTAAGTAAAGGTTAAAATCTGGAAAAACATTGAAGGAAAAGATTGGGAAATTCACAGATTATAAATCCCACTATCATGGGAATGCCTCCATGATCATGGGAAGTGCATTTAAGGTGAAAAAATTTCGTATGAATCATCCCACAACTATGGGAAGTCCCCCACGATCACAGGAATTGCATGGAAAGTGAAATGTTATCTTTTAAGTGATTGTTGAATCAAATAATGATAAGATACATTCTTATGGTGCATCTAGACTTGATTGAGACTTAAAATGAACTTAGTTTGAGGTTGAATCAGTTGATAAAGTTTTTGATATGTTTAGGTTGTTGATTGAGGATTATAACTTAAGGAATGAATGGTTGATAACAATGTATCAAAATCTGGAAAATTATGAATGTTATAAGAATGAAGGTGTTCTTAAGAATGTAATTATGATCCAAAGGAATGAGTAAGGTGTATTAAGTACGAATGAATGAGAATTGGGATTTTGTGTGATTTTATAATGCTAGAAAAGTATTGATGAATGAATGATTGATGAGTTTAGAATAATTAAGTTTCTTTGAGGTGTAAACATAAGTGCAAGCTAGACATATACAAGTGATAATGTTTGAATGATCATGACTCGTGTCCAAGGATAAATACCCAGGAAAATCAATTGAGCATGCATTGAACATAACACATGTACCTATGTGTATGATTGAATACTTATGTGATTGATCAAATTAGTAATGTGTGTATTGCATGAAGTTAGATACACAAGATTGAACGTAGCATCCAGACGTTTCCAGCTCATAAAGGCAATAGCTTATATGGAGCATACTGTGAGTCAACCTAGATGTTTCTTACTAGGATTGATTTATTTCTATTTAAATTTCAACTATTGAATTGTAATTGATATGATTGATAATTTCAGACATTAATGGTCTAAGTAGTTTGATATTTGGGAATGTATTGGAAGTGTTTCTGCTTGAATATGAATTGGGGAAATATGTGTTCTCAATAAAAATATTGAATGCCAGACTTAGGTCCGATGAATATGAAAAATAAATGTCTGAAATGAATGAAAGTTATTAAAACTGTACTATATGAATTGATGCATTTCATTACATGATATGCATGTTCAGATAATGGAGTTGTGACTAGAGTGGCCAGTGAAAAAGGGCTTAAAGCTCATAAATGTGCATATAGAGCCATAGCCTCGATATATAAAATGAGCCCAGTATCCATAATGGATACGGGATAGTTATTAATGAGCTTAGTATCCACAACAGATATGGGACAATTAAAAAGGCGCTCAATCACAACAAAATAACAATAAAAGTGGAGTCACATATGCATTTGCATATAACTTGATATGAATTATATGAATGACTGAAATGGATTGTTTAGACTGTTCTAAAATGAAAATGTGAAATAGTGCACACAAATTGTATTGGTTGAACCATGATGAAATGTGACTTGATATGCAATATTTGATGTTATGACCTGTTTATGAATTGAAATGTGAATTGTCCATATGATTGATACGAGTGAGTACATCGAGGATAGTTTACTCATTGAGTTTGCAAAACTTACCAAAATTGCAACATTGTCTTTTAGGTTCAAAGGAGATCTCGCTAGACTAATTAAAGTAGCTACTGCATTTAGGCATAAGCTAGTAGCTGGTATTAGTTTGTATCTACACATGTCTTCAGTTAATTTTATATCAAAAATTGTATTTTCTCGACTATTGTAAACATGTATGTGTGAACTCTAAGTGTATTGACATTTATTACTGGATATTTTTTTAAATGAAATGGGCCAAGACTAATTATTGGTTTGCTTAAGATGTGTTTGATGCTTGAAAGAAAATTTGTAAAGAGTTGATTTGATTGTCTTAACGTGCAATCTTTATAGAGTATGTTCTCAAATATTTGTCAGTACGTTCAGGCATATGCTCTATGAGAAAGGTGTGCTACAATATATCTTGAATAACCATCAAGAAAACAATAGTAAGCACGACCAGTAAGATGTTCTAACATCTGATCAATAAAGGATAAGGAAAGTGGTCCTTTCTACTTATCGAGTTAAGCTTACGATAATCCACGCAAACTTGCCATCCGTTTTGCACTTGAGTCAGAGCCATCTCTCCTATCTCATTCTCCACAACTATAATGCCCGAATTTTTGGGAACCACCTGTAAAGGACTTACCCACTTATTGTCAGCCTAGAGCAGTGTTCAGAGGAGTTAGTCAGGCAGTGTCGGCCCGGATGATATCCTTCCTGAGTGCCCTGAGGTTGATACTGGGAGGATGTGAGGCTTATTTGGCCCACGTCATTGATACTAGAGTTGAGCAGAGGTTTCAGGATATTCCTGTAGTTAGGGAATTCCTATATGTGTTTCCCAATGAGTTACCTGGCTTACCACCAGATCGGGAGACAGAGTTCATGATAGATCTTCCGATGAGTTACCTGGCTTACCACCAGATCGGGAGACAGAGTTCATGATAGATCTAGTTCCGGGGTCTGCTCCTATATCTATTCCTCCATATAGGATGGCATCTGTGGAACTAAAGGAGTTGAAGACTCAGCTGCAGGAGTTACTGGAAAAGGGTTTTATTAGACCCAGTGTCTCACCTTGGGGAGCTCCAGTGTTGTTTGTGAAGAAGAAGGATGGGACTTTGAGGCTGTGCATCGATTATAGGCAGTTGAATCGGGTGACAGTGAAGAATAAGTATCCACTGCCTAGGATCGATGATTTATTTGATCAGTTGCAGGGAGCTCAG
>JANZXP010025126.1:0-13100 GCA_027576715.1 Erythroxylum flavicans
AATCGACCGAACCGAACCGTGCCCACCCTAGATAACATTAAGGATTTTCTATAAGTATTTATGGATGATTATTTAGTATTTGGAGGTCCTTTCGAGCAGCATTTGAAGACAAAGTTCTCCAACAGTATGAAGAGTCCCATTTAGTCTTAAAGTGGGAAAAATGTCACTTTATGGTTCAGGAAGGAGTTGTGTTGGGATATGGGACATAAGATATCTTGTAATGGTATTGAAGTAGATAAATCAAAGACCAAATTCATCGATAAGCTTCCACAACCAAGCAATGTCTGAGGGAATGTCTGAGGGATCAGAGCATTTTTAGGGCATGTTGGATTTTACTGACAATTTATAAAAGATTTTTCATTAATTGCCAAACCCTTAATCATTTATTGGTAAAAGATGTACCTTTTATTTTTGATAATGATTGTTTACTTGCTTTTGATAGGTCAAAGGGCACATTGGCATTAGCACCCATCATATAGCTTCCAGGCTGGAGTTTACCATTTGAATTGATGTGTGATGCTAGTGACTACGTAATTAAATGTATGTTAGGGTATTGTAGGGACAAAAAGTTGCATGCCATCTACTACATCAGCAGAACTTTAACAGGACCTCAACTTAACTATACAACTATAGAAAAATAATTATTAGTTGTAGTTTTTGCATGTGACAATTTTCATTCTTACTTACTAGGTTTGAATGTTGTTATAATTACAGATCATGTGGCACTGAGGTATCTTTTGCGAAGAATGATGTGAACCCTGATTCATCTAGTGGATCATACTCCTATAAGAATTTGATATTAAGATCAAGGATAAAAAAAAGGAGTAGAAAACATGGTAGCTGATTAACTGTTAAGGTTAGAAGAAGGGGAGTTACACCCACAAATAGAAATCAAGGAACAAGTCTTCGATGAGACGCTATTCTCAATAAATGAATCAAGTATTCCATAGTTTGCAGGCATCATAAACTACATCACTAGTGCTATCCTTCTGCCTCATTTTTCTTACCAGCAGAGAAAAAGATTTTTACATGATTGTGTGCAATATATGTGGGAAGAACCAATTTTGTAAAAAAAAATTATTCTGATGGATTAATTAGGCTATGTGTTCCAAATAATGAATTTTTTATTATTTTAACTTACTGTCATAGTTCTTTGTATGCAAGACATTACGAGGCTAACAAGACAACCACAAAAGTGTTAGAGTGTAGATTCTTTTGGCCAAAATTGTTCAAGGATGAATGAACAGGACTTTGTGAAAAGCTATGACAGATGCTAGAGATTCGGGAACATTTTGAAAAGAGATGAAATACCACTGTCGACAATCTTCAAAGTTGAAATCTTTAATATTTGAGGGCTAGACTTTATGGGTTTGTTTTCGTCTTTGTTTAGAAATAGTTATATCCTAGTGGGTATTGACTATATATCAAAATGGACCGAGGTTTTGGAAACTCCAACAAATGATGGTTGAGTATTTCAAAGATTTATCAAGCAAATATTTAACAGGTTCGGAGTGCCAAAGATCAAAATCAATGACAAAGGTACATGTTTTTGTAACAAAACATTTAAGGCTTTGTTGAAAAGAAATAGGATGCAACACCGAGTTGTAGCGCCTTACCACCCTCAGACAAATGGGCAAGTAAAAGTGGTAAATAGAAAGCTAAAAAAAATCTTGGAGAAGACTATCAACAGTTTGAGAAAAGATTAGGAAACCAAGTTAGATTACGTAGTTTGGGACTACTGGAAAGCCTTCAAGACAACCATTGGTATCACACCCTACCGATTAGTTTATGGTAAGGCTTGTCATTTACCAGTGGTGTTAGAGCATAAGGCGTATTGGGAAATCAAAGCATTGAACTTTAACTTAAAAGTAGTCAGTGAGAGAAGATTTGATACAGTTGAATGAATTGGAGGAGTTAAGATTGCACACCTATGTGAATCCAAACTTTATAAGAAACGAACCAAGAAATGGCATGAAGCTCATCTGAAAAAAAAGGTGTTCAAGGTCGAAGGTATGGTTTTATTGTTCAACTCTCACCTTCAATTATTTCTTGGTAAGCTGAAATCAAGATGGAGTGGCCAGTTTTAAGTCACTAAATTTTTCTCACACGGTGTATTGGAGTTGACCAATGAGAAAGATGAGACATTCAAGATTAAAGGCCACCGGTATAAGCCTTATTTTGGAGGACATTTTCCCCAAGATCGGGAAGTGCTTTCCCTCTCCCTGTCAAGTAATCCGAGCATTATGAAGAAGTCCCTCTAGTGACTTTAAACCTAGCACTGGTTTGTATATACATTTATTCTCTTTTTGTTTGTGTATTTTTCTAAATTAACATTTTTTTGAGTTTTTATTTGCTTGTTACAAAGAAGAGAGATTAAGGCATGGTTGGTGAAGATGTAGCACTAACAACATTATCAAAATAAGAAAATCCTCAAAATTTTCAAACTTTAAGGAGTATACGTGCCATTGCTGACACCTTCGCCGCGATAATCTCCATAAACACTCTCTTGCCTTTAATTTTTATTTATTTTATTTAAGTTATGTGTTTAGTTGTCCCATTGCATATCACTTTCACACATTAAGGATAATTTGTCATTCGCATTTGGGGAAGTGGTATGCAATTGCATTTGCATTGCATGTTGCTTGTATATATGCCTCATTGCATGTTGCTTGTATATATGATTCCTTATGTTTTATAATGTGATTTTTTTGAATTATTTTTCTAAATTTTTTATTTTTCTTATGTGGTTTGCATATGCTTAACTAGGTGAAGGGTAATGGTTGAAATTTTAATGAGAATTAGCTTAATTTTGAACAAAATTGTTTAACTTGTGAAAATATGTCAGCTTAGTAAGTTATATATTAAGCGTCTTTAATATAAATATATATATATTAATTAGGATATGAAATCTAATTTTACATTTTATATCACTCACTTTCATATGTTTATTAAGTTAGACAAAAAAAGAAGTAACTTAGACTCATTAGAATTCATTTAAATGGGTAAAACATCCTAGTTAACTTTCATGTAAATACTTGTCTATAAAGAAATGAAGTAGGTTAAAAATGTAAAAAAAAAGAAAATAAATAAAAATGTGTATGTTTTGAATAAATAACTATTTTTCTGACTCATAAGCTTAAAAATAGAGCTAGTAGCCAGTTGTGAGTAGTGATATAGCTAAGTAACTAGGGACATTCATCAAAAATGTTTGTTTTCGCATCAAAAGACTAAAATGATTCTCCAACCAAGATGAATAAAAAATGCAACCTAGTTGAGTAACCTAGGGACATTCACCATAGACTGTTGCCTTCATGTCAAAAGACTAGGTTAGCATTAAAAAACTTGAAAAAGTGACATGTGTAAATAAAAACCTACTGATCTTGTAAAAATGGCAATAATTTTCATGGGAGGATAATTAGTGATAGTTAACCTTTTTAATTGATTGATAATAGTAAACACATGTATGTAAGTCTTATAGGTGTATCTTGACTAATATGTATGTTTATATTAAAGTTCTTAAACATAATGGAATTGGTTGATATATTGGAACTCGTTAAATAATTATTATTTAAGACTAAGTTATTCCATAAGGTTGAGGCCATTGAACCATTAATTTTTATATTGCATTTCTACATTCTTGTATGAATTTGTCTGCATGGTGTTGTTTTATGTTTGATTTTGCTTGAGGACAAACAAAAGTGTAAGTGTGGGGGAGTTGATAAATGATATTTGTTATAAGATTGTTTAAGTCATTTTATATTATAATGTATATGTTTAGTATACATACTAGGATGTTTAGCCTAGGTCTTGTATTATTTTCAAATAACTTGCATGTTTATGTGATTGTATATGATAAACTACATGTTAGGTTATAAATGGAAGTTTTTAAGCATAGATTTTGCATGTTTTTCGTGTGTTTTAATGTACATACATTTTGCATAGTTGTATGTCAATGTTTGGGCAGGATTTAGACCTTATTTGCATTGGTTATCAACTTATTTGCATGTGTACTTGTTGTAGGTATCAAAGAAGAAATAAAAGAAGAAAATAAGGTTGGAAAACAATAGGTCATAATCATAACTTATTGATCATGATCGTGACCCAGGTAGAAGCTGGAATTGCTAACTAGATACTTGCATCCTAAGTTGGCTGAAGCACCCAAAGGGGTATTAAAAACCCCCATCTTTAAACCCTAGAAAAAGAAGAGGGTCATGTAGCACATCAAAAGGAGGAAGATAGAAACATTTTTGGGTTGACTTTTAAGGAGAATCAATTGATTTCAAGAGATCTCAAAGCTACCATACCAAGTTCCAACTTTGTTCTTCAACTTATAAGCCTTCTATTCTCTCTTCTCACATTTTTTTGTTTAGTTATTGTATGAAGAAGATGTATGGACTTGTTGTGAGGATGTTGTTGATGATTGCAATGGATTTCTACATAGATTTTAGGGTCATTCTTACCATAACTATGTAAGAACTCACTTTGATTTAATGTATGGTTTGCTTTAATGGTTATGATGTGTGGACTTTATATTCCTTGCTTACATTGAGAATGGAGTTAGGAAATCAGTTGGGATGTACAACAAGAGTAGGCAAGCCTTATGAATACTTCACTTATCAAGCTAACAAAAAATTTAGAGTGAGATCTTAGATGTTTTGATGGTTATCCAATAGGTTATTTCATGTCCACTTAACGGTTAAATAAATTGTGTAGGTAGAGAGATCACATACGAACTTTAATCACTATTTCATGGTTACTTGGTTCGAGTATTAAGAGAGAAAGGTTCAATATATTAGAATGCCTAGGACTAAGCTTGATTACATTCCCAAAAGTGAGGGATTATATGGTATGAAGAGAATGACCCTAAACTTTATAATTTGATTCTTTAAACCAAAATTGTGTTCTTATTTTTATGACATTTTGAATGGTGTTTTCAAGCCTTTAAATTGTGGAATTTTTCTATTTCAATCTCTCATTATTTGTTTTACTCAAACAAAATTCAATTTGAATTACAAGGTAACTAACCAATCCTCAAGGAAATGATAACTTGTTATACTATTTTGTACGAGTTGTATACTTACGATATAGCAACTTCAATCAAATTTAAAAATTTGAGCTAAACATAAAGTAGCTATTAGCTACTGAACTAATCTCCCATGTAGGACTCACTGATGACAGAACTTGTAACACTTCAATTGAGACTAATGCTCATTTCATAGCTAATAATGGAACCCCTCTAACTAATGATACTCTCTATAACCAACTGGTGGGAAGTCTTATCTACTTTACTGTCACTTGTTCTAATATAGCATATGTAGTTCATATTGTCATTCAATTCATGTCTGCTCCTCACACAACTCACTTTGTATTTGTCTTTCGTATTCTTCATTATATCAAAGGTACTTTGTTACATGAGATCCATTTCTTAAATGATTCTACTCTTAAATTAAAATATTACTCTAATGTCGTTTGGTCTAGAGATCTTAGAGATAGATGCTCCACCATAGGTAATTACTTCTTCCATATAACCTCTCCAATTTCCTAGTGTAGCAAAAACAAATTGTTATTTTCGATGAACAACTAAAGCAAAATTTTAAGCCGTTACAGACACTACTTCTGAACTCCTCTAACTAAGGTGGCTTCACCAAGATATGGGTTTCTTTCGTTCCTCAATTATCATGCTCCGTTGTAATAATAATAGTGTTATCCAATCCAAATAGCTCATAATAATATATTCCATAAGCGTAACAAACATAGTGAGAGTAATTCTCACTTTATGTCACATTATGCTCTTCAAAGCACAACCAATCTCCTTCTTGTCATATCGTAAGATCAGATTGGTAATATATTCACTAGAGGTTATACACCTCAATAATTTCGCAATCCAATTTCCAAACTTTAGTTGGCAAATTCTCTACCAACATTGAGTTTGAAGACGAATATTAATGTATGTATAACTTACAACTTAAAATCTTGGTATTTATTGTATACTTGACCTAAAACTATTTCCTTTTTTAGCTAATTATATGCCTATAAATTAATGGTCCAGTATAGTCTTTGGTATGGAAAATATAATACAATTTACAATTTCTATCAACATGTATAATTTGTTCTATACTTTATGAAGACTTATGTATGTTATTGTTGTTTGTTTGTTTCTATTTAAAAATCATATAATTTAAAACAATATTTTATAGTTGGTTTAATTTAGTAAAGACTAATTTATAATTGTATGATGCAAAATGAAAGATACGTGATTATCATTGTTTAAAAGTAACATTAATTAGCCAGAAAAACTTTTTGGTTATTACTTATTACTATATATTGAGCTGTAATTGTTAAATATTTAATAAGCTATTACTGTTAGTTTATCTACTTGCAAAATATTATAGTAGAAAATTAACGTTAACAACTCATCTGATTAAACCCTCAATCCACCTATCCCTTGGGGTTGGGTTGGGGGGCCTAAACAACGCATCTGAATTAGCTCCATCAAATTATGGTTTGTACATTATTTCAAAACAAATAACCCAATGCTTAGCTCTCTGTTTTAAGGTTGCCTGTAATAGCAAGATACTGTTTTAGAGACTTTTCACATATCTGATATGTCGAACTGATTATTTTTTACTGGATTGGAAATTTAAAACTCTTTTGATTATTTATTTAATGATTAATAAAAAGTCAATCTAGGAATGTCTATGAATTAAATTAACAACTTAATTGCTTTAGATTCCCCCGTAAGGATTCAAAAGCTAAATTAACAACTTAATCCTTGGTCCACTCAAATAGCGATTAACATGTTTTACCTGTGTCACTTCCCGAAAGTATGTTGAAACTCATAATACATGTATAAAGCAGAATTGGTGGCCACAAGGATTTTGAACCCTTATGGAAGATAAACATAAGCATTCAGGTTCATGAGGTCGATTTAATCTAACATGAGCAAATGAAAGAAAATGAGAGGTGGTGCATTTGGAACTTGTTCCAAATCTAAAATGAGAGCTTGATTTGTTATAGAATTTGTGTAAAAAAGTTTTAAGCTTTGTTCGGAAATTAAATGTAAATAAATGTAAGTTTTAAGAAGTTAAAAATATATCGTTTGTCCAGAAGGTAATATATATATGGACTATTATTGAGAATGGTGAAGGTTGGGGAGAAGGTGGTTAGCTTTAAAATAAAAAGATAATATGATTTTGAGTACTCATCTCATTTGTCTGATGGGGAAGTTCAACATCGAAGAGTAAAGTATTTTACCTTAAAATTGGAACATAAAATTGAAAGATAATCTAAGCAATTGATGAGGTAATAAATTCTTTCTATGATGATGTCATACTTGAATTCTAAATTAAGGATGATGACTATCTTTCTCACAAAATAATTTAAATACCTAAAGTTAGACTTTCCTATTTCAATAATTAAAATTTTAAACTAAATATAAATGTTTTTTGAATGAGATCCTCAGGGTTGGTCCATATGATGATTACAAAATAAGAAATAAAGGCCTTGGATCACAAAATTAACAATTTTTTAATAAAAAGAATAACTTGCTTAAAGCTTTTTAAAGCCTTCCAAAAACCACAATTAAAACATATGAATTATATTTTGTTGAGCACTTAAATTAAAAAAATATTTTTTATTTTTATAATAAAGTAATTTAAAGTTGTTATTTTCTAATGTGTATTGAATAAATTCTAAGTACATATAATTTCTTATAAGTTCCATGATTCAAAGTATTTGATTATTGATAATTTAAGTTCAATTGATAAATTTGATATAACTCACAACTTAGAATCACGATTTCTTAGAATTTAAAAGAGAGAGAGAAAGAGAGCAAGAATTTCATCTTTGGACTAAAAACAGGCAAAAGGTGGAATCCCACAAAGAGAAAGGGTTCCCGTAATGAGATTATTGGCAGTTAACTCTTAATCAAAACTTAGTTATGTTTTTTGAAATACCCTAATAAAAAATGCACTTTTACATTTTTATTCCATTCAAATCCTTTTGGGTTTGGCCCTATGTTATTACGTTAATCTTCATTCAATACTAATACTTGGTGGAAATGATGTTGTTGGTGTAATTATGTCCCTATGCTCCTTTTTTCTCCTTTCTGACATTATGTTGAACCTTGTGTCCCTAACATCTAAAGGCTTTCGATATCTTCCCCATAATCATTCCTCACCTGTTCCTCTCGACTCTCCTCCCTCCCCTCCTGCAATAGTATGCCCTTTGCTTATTGATCCTTTATTAGCTACCTCTTCTCTCACTGGAGTCAACATGGACTTAGAAAAGTCCTGGTGAATGAGGATAACTTATTCCTCTTTAATTTTGATTCAACAGTTCAAGAAAAACAATCATTGGATTGAGCCCTGTTACTTTAATAACAAACTATTGTTTCTCCAAAAGTAAAATTCTAGAATACAAATGTATAACCTTAAACAGAAGTAAGTCCCTCGTTAGATTAATATATACAATGTTCCTTTATAATATTGAACCATCAAGGGACTTAGTCACTTGAAAATTTATTTTAGAAAAACTTTATGTCTGGATGAAGTCACGACTGGAATGAAAAGGGTGAGCTACATAAAGATTTGTGTTGTTGTTATCGTTTAATAAGTTCTCCCAAATGTTATCCCTTTTTGGAGACTTGATGAAAATGACAATCTCTTTAAGGATGTGGTCCCATTCACATAAACATAGAGGCTAAATCTTATTAAAAAAATAAAATATGGAAACTTATAGGAAAGAGGTTCGTGACAGGAGAATTCCAAAAGCTGATGTAAATGGTTTAAAAAGGAAATGTTGGCCACAATGATGGTGGAACCTGTAACATCCCGTTCGGGTCCAGCGGGAGTGGGGTGTTACAGAACCTCTAACATTATTAATGTTAAGAAGATTAACCAGGCATTGAACTAGGAATTAGAGAAAGAGATAGAGGAGAAATTGAAAACACTTCAAATTGATGTAGTAAAGTGTCCCCCCATTCTGGACAAATTTGGTACCATCACTAACCTTATTAATCCATCCTCAAAAGTAGCAAGTTCTTCACTCATATAGTAGATTAATGGCACTATCGATCCTCAAATATCTAAGTTACTTTTGCTCATTATTTTAATATGAAATTTAAAAAAATTCCTTTATGGAGTAAGTTAAAGGAAATTGGGTCAACTATTAGCTCTCCTTAGATCACAATTAGAGATTTTAATGTTATGATTCATCACTCATAAGTTAAAAGAAAATTTTTCTTAGGAATCACACAAATTCTATAAACATACTAGCCAACTTCAAATAGCTGACAAGAAATTGAAAGGAAACTTCTTTATTTGAAACTAAAAATAGAAAGGAAGATGGTTCTTGAGGAAAAAGATTGATAAAGCATTATTGATAAAGTATTAATTAATGCATAGTGGATTTCTATATTTCATTAGAGTAAAGTCTCTTTCAATAGCACACTCTTCTCTAATCATACTCTTATTGTAGTTCAAAATCTTTTCACTATCCAAAGAAGGAAACATCCTTTTCGGTTTAACAACTTGTTAACTAAATTGGAGGGATTTAAAGAAGCAATTACTAATGGGATGAGCTGTATTTATTAAAGGCATAAGTTATACACTTACATGAGAAAACTTTAGAAGATTAAAGATGAACTCAAGACTCTTAATTGCAAGTTGTCTAATAATATATCTCATACAATATTTCATGATAAAGAAAGACTAATAGAGCTCAAACTAATCTATACCTTTCCCTTTTATATGAGGACTTATAACCTAATAAAAACTAGCTCTACTTAGCTACAATTAAGCTATTAATATTAATTACTCCCTCTTAAAGCAAAGATAAAAAATTAAATGACTCAAGGAGGAGGATAAACATACTTTTTTTTTTATAAATCGGTTCTCTCCAAAAGGAACATCAACATAATTATTTCTTCTGCCTCCTACAATAGGTCAACCTTTAAGTTATTATGATTACTATAACCTTTAAGTTATTATGATTAATATAATTTATAGTAATCATAATAACTTAAAGTTTGACCTATTGTAGGAGGCACTCTTATTTCTCTAATACTTTTGGAACTCCTGATAATGGCTCTTAATCTATATTGATTCTCCAATCTTTATCTCTGAGAAAATTTGTAATAAAGAAACTAATTTCCTAATCAGACCCTTATAAAAAATGATGTGGCGGAAGATTTTTTTGCTCTTAAGTCAAATAAGAGCAAAGATCTTGATAGCTTAAATGCCTATTTTGTTTAGAGAACCTAGTCCCATGCTAAGACTTGGTCACTAAAACACTTTTGAAAATTTTTCAATCATAGAAAAATATTAAAGGAGCTTAAGAAGACCTTCATCAATCTCATACCTAAGGTTCACTCTCCTAATTCTCTAAAGGAGTTTAGACTAAATTCTTGCTACAACAATATATATAAGGTCATCTCCAAGCTAATTAATGATAAAATGAAAGTTGTGTTGGAATTTTACATTGATCCTTCACAAAGAACTATTATTAAAGGGATATATATTGGGGATAATATTTTAGTTGCTTAATAATTATTAAAGAAATATAGTAAGAAAAACTCAAGCAAGAATTATATGTCCAAGATTAACTTTTACAAGGCCTTTAATTATAGTTATTAAAACTTTATCTTGAACTCTATAAAAGCATTTGAATTCCCAGTAATTTTTTTCGTTAGATTGAACAATATTTCATAACACTCTTATAATGTTCTTGTCAATGGGGAGCCTTCCAAACTAATTAAGAGTGCAATTGAGAAAATTAGATCTCATATCACCATAGCTCTTCACCTTATACGTAGAAGTTATTACCAGACTCATTAGATTTGTAATGAACCAGGATAGTAACTTCAAGTTTCATTTTAATGTCAAAAGGTAAGGATTTGTAACTTATCATTTGAAAATGATCTAATTCCCTTCTCTAATACTAATACAAACTTTATTAGTGCTTTAATGATTGAAATGAATGCCTTTAAAGAGCTTTTTGGTCTTACCATTAATAAATATAAGATCCAATTGTTTATTTCCTCTGAAGCTCATCATATTTCTAATTGGCTCTCCATTTTAATAGGTTTAAGGTTACTTGAGTATTCCCATTTTCTCTAAGAGACCTACTTATATAGATAACCACTAATTGAAAGAATTAAAAAGAGAATCAAAAATTGGTACAAAAAAGTCTTTATCTCTAGTAAGTAAATTACAACTCATCAATTTAATGCTGAATAGCCTCAATGTTTACTAGTTCTCTCATGCCATGTTTTTAATAAGTTTAGTGAAGAGAATAAAGTAGTAGTGAAGAGACTCTTATGATCAAGTGATATCTCCAAAAGATCACTTGCTAAAGTTAAATGGAGTGATTTATATTTACTTAATGAAGAATGAGGACTTGGAATAATGCCCATCAAAGTAATTAACAAAATTCTCATGATCAAAAGAATATGGATAATTCTCAGTAATAAGGAGGCTATTTGGGTTAGTTGAACATTATCAAAAGAAATGAAAACTTTTGAAATATACTTCCTAAATGCAACTCTTTATAGACTATGATTCACATTCTCAAGTTAAGGGAAAAACTCATGATGAAATTCAAGCATAAGATGTGGAATAGAGCCTCTACTTAGCTCTAGCATGATAATTAAATCATTCATAGTCTTTTAAGTAGTATAATAAAGCTTAGTCCTCTTAAGAGCATCATTCTAGATCATGCTTCAGTTAAATATGTTATTAGCAATAACCTAATGTTAGAGTAGCTAGTAAGTAATTCACTCTTTATCCATCTGCTTGGTTTTAATCTTAACTTCAACAAAGAAGACTCTATAAAATGGTGCAGGCACCCATCTGGTTTTTTTTTCTTCTAATTCCACTTGCAAATTGTTATTAAGGAATTAAGCTTTAAGGATTAATTGGTATAAGATAGTGTAGTTTAGACAAGGTAGCACTAGAGTTTCCTTCATTATTTGGCCTGCTATAAGGAGAGTTTAAGCAATTCAAATAGGCTCATAAGAGTTCCTAACTTACCATATTCTTGTGCTCTTTATAATCAAAAAGTTGAATCTATTGAAAGTATATTCTTTGTGTAAAGACCACAAAACTAAATTAAAATCAAACCCACATCCCAGTCCATTAAGCTATTAAAAAGAGGAGTATATAAATAAGCAATTTTCTGTAAATATGCATTAAAACCAATGAAAGTCTACCATTTTCTTCATCTTTTCTCTTCATTTCCAGCTGCTAAGTGTGTTTAAAAACACACTCTTTTATCTGCATGTAACTCTTTCCTCATATGTTTCCTCATTTTGTTTGTTTTGCATAAAAATTGCAGGGAGTTGTGGAGGTTGACAATCCCATAGTGCCTTACGCTTAGGTAAAAATTCTAGCAACTATTATGTCATTTTATTTGTGATTTTTAATCATCCTAGACTAGTTTGTAGTTAGATTACATGTTGTGATTGTTTGGGATAATTTTTGGAAGTTGCGTGAAGGGAGAAAAGTGGAGAAAATGGGGCTAGAAAATGATGAAATAAAAAAAGAGAGAAGAAGAGGAGAGGGTGAAGATGGTGGCATTGTTTTGAAAACTGAAGTTGCGTGTAGAGCTAGAATGGGAAGTGCAGACAGTTAAGGGTGAATCTAGAATTTAAGTTGCATGAAAGGGCAAAATGGGGATTGTAGAAAGTTAAGGTAAATTTGAAACTTTGTTGTAAGAAGAGCATTTTTAGTATTAATTGAAATGGAGGAGGGTAAAATGGAATTTTAATTAGTTAAGGATATTTTAGTAATTATGGGGGTTAGATTAGTAAGGATATTATTTTTATAATTAAGAATAAATTGGAAGAGAGAATAATGTTTGATTATTTAGTGTAATTGGGTAAGAAATTTTTAGTAAATTAGTCTAATAAAATTTTGTAAATTCTAGGTCAAAAAGTCCGATTAAGGAGAAATTGAGATTATTAATTAGTTGAGTCCGAAATTGAGGTAAGGATCACCTTGGACTTTACTTTTAAAATTAAGTACTGTTTGGTTATTAATAAATTATATTTTGAATTGGTCATTAATTTAATTAATGATTAATAATTACCTACATGAATTATG
>JANZXP010025146.1:0-13098 GCA_027576715.1 Erythroxylum flavicans
TTTTGTGGTATTGTTTTATTTGCTTGATTGAATGCATATTTAGCCTAATTTAGATTGATCAACTAGATTAAGGCCTTGGATAATTGAATGTCATAACCATTGGGATTTGATTTGTCAGAAAATCAATCAAGCAACATACTTGAGAATTATGTGTAAACCAACTATAGAATCTTGTATAAGGATACCTAGGATTAACGAACTTAATTTTAGGCTTCTTGCATTGAATTTTTTCTTTTTATTCCAAATTATCTATGAACCAAGTAGGTAACTTGGATTTAAAAGAGAAAGGAATTCCTATGAATATTAGGTTTAACTTACTTAAGTGAAGTAACTCCTAAATCAATCCACCGTTACAAGTTTTTGTGCCTAATTTAATTGAAATCCGACACCTTAGCTAATTTTTGTCTTTTGATTAAGTTTAGTTGCATTTAGTTCATACTTTGCATTAAGCATATTTCCTTAATTCTCTTATTTCATTCCATTTTCAAATCAATCAATTCTTGATTGTCTGAGTAATTTTGCATCATTTAATTTAATTATCTTTCGTTTTAGAATCCCTTGGGTACGATATCCAGTTCTTACCGTTTTATATTACTTGTCGGCGAGGTACGCTTGCCTCTAGTTTGATCTAGATATAATTTAATTTGTATTTCTTTGTTTAGACGATAACAACTGGTAAAACCAAATTCAATCCATCAAATTAAAAGGAAAATTTATAAAATTTGATTCAAAATGTACCGAAGCACTAAACTTACGTTTCTTTTCATACCATGCCTTATTAATACATAAAAATGCTTATTAATTGTTTCACAAATATCACCTTCCATATAATTGTCCAATTTCATTCTATTATATGAAATCCTATCCCTCTTTCTTTATTAACTCCTTTAAATTGACTTTAGGCTTGCTAATCCTAATTATGATGACTAGTTATAGTTTTAAAGTACCTTCCATATAATTGTAAATTTTCCATTTCAAGTCTTATGTAACTACTCTAGGCATTTTCTTTAGGTTCCAAGGCATTAACTAAGTTTAGGCATTAACCAAGTCTCACATTAAGAGACATTTTATCAAACAATTCATAGGCAACCCAAATTATCTCTAACTAATAACAAAACAACTTCATTTTTTCATTATTTACTAACAACAACATATTCAAACATCAAATAAACTAACAATTCAACGTAAAAACAGATAAATAGCTTGGTTTAACATATCAAAAAAAAACCTACCCACCCATTCAGGGTCATATATATAACCATTTAATAGCTTCATTTTTTGGAGGCCAAATAAACCCAATAGTTTTGTTACCTGAAAATGATGCACAATGGACCAAAGGAAGCAAAAATTGATTGTGGAAGCTTGGGCAGAAGAGGGACTGACGACGTTGATGGTCGGAAGAAGAGAGAAAATAATAAGGGGAGAAGGGGGGCTTTGGGGGAGTTAAGACTGTGAATAAAACGACGTCATTTGGATTAAAACCAAACGATGTCGTTTTAATTTATGAATAATTCGACAGTTATCGATGAAACTACAGTTTTGTCGATATTTAAGATGCTCATTTTTCCTGCCAGCCATTGTCGCCTACTTTTACGACGGACTTTACTTTTCCATTGCTATAATCTATCAGGAAAGTCATGGGGATAATTGCCCTCCACGTTTACTGGTGGATATTTTGGCTGTCACAAAAAAATTTTTTTCTGACAAATTTACCGACAAAAAATCAGTTTCTGTCACTAATTTACTACGAAATGTTTTCCACTGGTAATTTTCCGTCAGTAATGTTTTATTTTCTTGTAGTCGTACTAGGTCACTAGTCTCTAGTTCAGCAGTGATCATCTGGTTTAAGTTAATTTAAATCAACATAGATGGAGCTATGCATGAATATTTTTATACATGGCAACTTGAATTTATGACTAATATTTTCATCTACTAGAAAGATACTATTCCAAAATGTCATGATTGGACTCTACCCCATCAAAAAGTAGCAATTTGTTCCATAAGCTACCTTAGTGCTTTGTCAACTTGTCTTTATCTATGGAAGACTTTCTTGGACTTTGTGAAACCATTGACACTAAAAAAAACTCTATCTTATTTGAGTGCCAAATCTTTAGAAAAGGAAAAAAAAGTAAAATCAAGAGAAATTTTTGATTAAATTAGGGCTGAATGTCCTAGTTTTTATTCTTGGAAATTTTCTTAGATAAGATATTTATGACTTCCTGAAAATAAGCAAATATACCTAAATAGCAGCTTCATATCACATTCAGAATGCTGGAGATATAGTAATTCAGCCGTTGGGACTTTTTCATTTGTAAAAATGAGAAGCAATACGGTTATAATGCTTGGAGACAAACAACAAAAACCTCTAATTGATTTTTTTTTTTGATAACCTCTAATTGTCATTTAATTTGATATAATGAACAATGAATAAGGAGATGCTAAAAGAATTGTGGAAACTTTTTAAAACTCACCTGGGCTATTCGTCCAAGCACCAAACACCCGAATACATCCGAACCTCTAACACTTGCCTGCATTATGAAAATAATACAACTTGAAAGCATCCAGTAGTAAACCAACTGTACTGTAGTTTATGCGTGTGTTCTGTCAGCAACAACAACGCTAATGTAAAATGTGAAAGCATATTAGTGGGACGACAACTTGCCAAACTTGTATCCTATATAGATAATATGATGGTAAAGTTGTAATTGCATCATTAGTATAAAGAGTTCAAATCATCTAAAAATGTCAAAATCAATAACATAATACATGTTTAGACTAAGTTTAATCGTTTAGTCATCAGAAAATATCCAGTAAGCTATTAGTAGCTATCACATACTAATATCTTTATTTACCTGTCGTCGAAGTAAAATATAAAAAATAATGTGCAACTTTGTAAGGCCTTTGTCTCCCCGATTTGAAGTTGTTACAAAAGCTCTCCATCTAAGCATTTTCATAGACGGATTTGCTATCAGCAAGTAGTATCATTACTATATAAAGTAGATATGTTACGTGCTTGTAAATGTGTTAGCCGCTGTTGACCTTCAAAGCTCCCAAGGATACTATTGTCGGCCAATTGAGCAAGCTCCCTTGACTTGTACTTGCTCTTACCTATCTTGGTAGTAGGTAATTGTGTGGTAAAGACATTTGGAACATAGAGAGCAAATAGGAAGGTAGAGAGAGAGATTAGAAGAAGTGACAAGGAAGGAAAATACTTTAATTCAATACCTGACTCCCTTACATTCACTTGGACCATTATTTATAATCATAGACTCAACTAACTCTCCTAATTCAAAGCAACTACAACTCTAATTAATATGAAACCATAAAACCACTACCTAAAATCAGGGATTGAGCAAAAGACTAAGACAACTAATCATATGTTATAGGAGATACATTTTTTTTTGAAATAAAATTTGGAAATTCATTAGGAAGAAATTAAATATCTAGTAGAGATGGAGGTGGCATAGAGAACCAAAACCCCAAGCCTGCAATGGAATGTGCTCCAACAGCTAACCTACGAGCAGCAACATTTGTAGACCTGTAAACAAAACTACATCTAGCGACTGGTATCTTTGGCAAAAGAGATCTGTAGTCCTCAATAATTATACCAAAAGCTGTAAATCATCAGTTGAAACACTGTTAATCGCATTAACAACTAGCTGTGAATCTGTTTCAATTAATACTTAAGTCCTTCCTTGTTCTTTAATCCAGCTCATGGCCTCTTGCACACCAATAGCTTCTGTAAGTTTGGCGTTAAAGAAACCAGAAAACCTTCATGCACGACCTGCAAAAAAACCCGTAGCTGAGTTTCTCACAATAGCCCCAACACCCACGTAGCCCGCAACAAAACTAGTGAAGGCATCCATATTTATTTTCAACCAATCCACTAATGGTGGAGACCAAGACTGATCAAGGTTCAGAGCATCCTTTGACTCAAGGCCAGATTGCTTTGCCTCCTTCCAAGAATTCCAAACCCCCAAAGTTCGAGACATAACTACACCTAGATTTTGACTACGTTGACGCCATACTATATCATTTATGTTGATCCACAGTGCCCAGCAAATCATGGCTACATGGCATAAAGCATTAGAATCAACCAAACCAGCCATTTGACTGAATCAATCACCAAAAATTATTGCAGAAGTCACATGAAAACCCAAAAGTAGATAATTGCCATACTCGCATAGCAAAAGGACAAAGAACAAGTGCATGGAAATTTGATTCTGAGATTCCGAGACAGAGAGGACAAACATTTGGGACCTGAACTCGTCTTGAGCACAAATTCCTATAACAAGGTAGAATATCACAAATAGCTCGCCAAAGGAAATTAACCATTTTAGGTGGTACTGATAATTTCCATATCCTGTTCCAGACAATAGTTGAGGTTGCAAAAGGCACTAAAGGAGTCGCCCTAAGAAAACGATAGGCACTTTTTATAGTATACCTACCCTTCGAATCAAATTTCCAGCAGAGCCTATCATCGATCACATGGTTACTAAGTGGAATGGAGAGAATGTTGGTTACATCCTGAGTATTAAAGAGACGATAGATCAAACTAATATTCCATCTCCTGTGTTCAATAAGATCTAAAACAAGAAAAACATCAGTATCTTGGGGTTTGGGCGTAGAGATATAGACATCGGCTTCATCGAATAACCATGGAGAATCCCATATGAAAATATTTGAACCTGAACTAACCATCCAATAAAGACCTCTCTATAATAAAGACTTGGATTCCCAAATACTATGCCAAACATAATTGGGATTAGCCCCAAGGTCTACTACCACAAAACTGCAACTAGGGTAGTATTTTATTTTTAAAACCCTTGTAACCAAAGAAGTTAGGTTTGCCATGAGGTTCCACCCTTGTTTCCCCAAAAGAGCAATGTTAAAATAATGGATCTTACGAAATCCAAGTCTGCCAAATTTTTTAAGGATTGCCATCCGATCCCAATCAAACCAGTGAATGCCTTATGAATAGTTGTTACCACGCCCCTACCATTATCGGTTCATGATTCTTTCTAACTCCCTGCAAAGCATTTTTGGCAGCAGAAAGAAGCTTATGAGGTAGTTGGGCAATGTTTGAAGGACTGTCTTTAATAAAATCATTTTTTCAGCTTGGGATAAAGATTTGTGTCCCCAAGAGTTCAACCGCTTCCACATTCTATCCTTTGTGTAACTAAAAACCTTTTTCCTATTACGACCAATGTGAGAAGGTAAACTAAGATAGGTCCCAAGAGTATCTTTCTCTGTGACTTGGAGCAAAGAGCAAATCTGTGATCTTGTAGACCGTAGAGCATTCGCACTGAAGGTGATGGATGACTTATTAGATTAATCTGCTAACCAGATTCCACTTCATACATATTCAAAAGTTGCTTTAAAGAATTAGCCTAAAAAACATTAGCTTTCACAAATACTAAACTATCATTAGCAAAAAAAAGGTGAGAAATTAAAGGGCCTCTACTTGTGACACGAAAACCACTTAACTCACCATTTTGAATAAAGACATTAAACAATTTAGAAAGGTCTTCAACACAAGTGATAAAGAGGTAGGGTGATAAGGGGTCGCCTTGACGAAGGCCCCGAGTAGGAGACATTGGCCTTAACTCCTTATCATTTTGTAAAACCCAGTACTTAAACCGAAGTTAAGTTATATATAATAAGATCAATCCATTGGGCCGTAAAACCCAGCCGGAGTAACATACACTGAAGAAAAGACCACTCCATACCATCATAAGCTTTGCTAATATCCATTTTGACAGCTGCAAAACAATCCAAACCTCTGGTCCATCTATGAAAAGCATGCAACGCTTCAAAAGCCACAATATAATTATCTTGTATGTTTCTACCTGCCACAAAGGCACTCTGGCTTTCTGATATGACATGGGGAAGCACATTATGAAAAAGGTTAGCTAACATTTTTGTAATGATTTTCAGGGGGACATTGCATAGAGCTATTGGTAAGAGATCAAACATAGACTCAGGATCTAGTTTCTTCAGTATTAAAACCCCAGGCCAGTCTCTTTTAAATCACCAGGAATACAACCACTTTGAATAATTGAAATGAAGGTATGAGCAACATCATTACCTATAATATCCCAAAAGCCTTGGTAGAAAGTAGGATTGAACCCATCCAACCCTAGTGCCTTGTCTGCTTTCATATCGAAAACAACTTGCCTCACATCCGCATAACGATATGGTGCTAGTAGAAAAGTATTTTGATCCG
Source organism: Erythroxylum flavicans (assembly GCA_027576715.1). Classification (NCBI taxonomy): domain Eukaryota; kingdom Viridiplantae; phylum Streptophyta; class Magnoliopsida; order Malpighiales; family Erythroxylaceae; genus Erythroxylum; species Erythroxylum flavicans. The sequence goes on from JANZXP010025146.1 coordinate 6,227, forward strand.
CAGATATTACAGGAGTAACAATATCTGAGACATAAGTAGAAGCGCAGTTCTGAGTAGTAAAAATAGAGGAGAAATAGCGTACCATTAAGTCTTCCAAACCTGAATTCCATTGAAACCAATTGCCAGCTTCATCACGAAGGGAATTAACTTTGTTTTGTTGATGACGAACCGTACCCCTTTTATGGAAAATCGGGTGTTTACATCACCTTCATGAAGCTAAAATTCCTTGGCTCGTTGTTTTCAATAAATTTCCCACTGCAGCAGTATCTCCTGATAGCGATGTTTAGCTTCCAGGAAATGTTTTAAATCTGCTGGAATACATGAACCCCTTATAGCAGCCACGACAGCCATGCAAGTAGTTAAAACACTTTTCTGATAATTGCGAAGCTCCTTCCCCCACATAGAAAGCAAAGCACTACAACGCGCAAGTCTATCAGAGAGAAACAAACTAGAAGTCTCAAACTAACGTCTTGTAACTAAATCACGACAACCTGCTTCTCGCTTCCAACTAATTTTAAACTGAAAGCATCGTACATGAGCCCGAGGCATAAAACAATGCAATTGGAGATAAATTGGCAAGTGATCCCACGAGGACTTATCCAGAACCATTGCCCGTGCTTGTGAAAATCTCTGTCTCTAAGAATTAGTCATAAGAATACGATCCAATTTCTCTTCAATCAAATTTCCACTAAACTGGCCATGTTCCTAAGTAAAGGTATAACTTGATATCGGAAAATCAAATAGGTTAGCATCCGATACTACATTTTGGAAACCCTGAATGAGAGAACTAGGTTGCAGTCTTCTACCTCTTTTCTCATTGATAGCAAGAAGATCATTAAAATCCCCTAAACAGATCCAAGGGAGATCATTGTGGGATGCCAACACGAGCAGTAATTGCCAGGAATAGGAGCATCTAGCTCTGTCAGGCTCTCCATAAAAACTTGTCACCTGCCAATTACCAATTTGAGCAACTTCCACTTCGACGTCAATATATCTCGCACAAGAGCTTATGAGTGAAATAGAAGAACACTTCCAAAGAAAAGCCAAACCTCTCCTATGACCATCACTATCGACAATAAAAAAATCAAAATTCAATAAAGTTTTTATTTCTTCAATTTTATTGGAGTGACAAATCGTTTCGATAAGAAAAATAAAATAAGCTTTCTTATCCCTAACAATATCCTGTAGGGTACGAACTACTCGTAGGTTGCCCAACCCACGACAGTTCCAGCTTATGATACTCATTTCTTTCAGCGCGCCTAGATCCCAGTACCCACCGCTGCTACATTTTTGACACCAAAGTACCACTTGTTTCAACTTGGTTGTCATGATTTGTGTTGTTGGGCTCGGATCCCATTCGCCTTCTGTTGGGGTGTACAATCACAATTCCCTCCCCATTAGTAGAGCCACCCAAACCCTGAGCACTACTCAAGTTGTCAACTGTAGGATTCTCTTTGGGTAAGTTTGGATTTTCTCTACAATCTATGCCCATGAATCCCTCCGTGTTTTTATCAGTATTCAAAATTTGAAAAATCCCACCATCATCAGAACTTCCATAACTATCACGTTTACTTTCCATATTCCACGCTCCTCTGCCCTCCTCCCTTAACCACCGTTCTCCTATACGTAACTGGTTTCTCCGGCTAGGAGCACAGATCTCCGGTCCAAACTTTTGTACCAATGGAGTGTTGCCCTTATTTAAAAGACATCGACAATAGTGTTCCATATGGCCCAAGAAAGCACACAGGAAGCATACACTGGGCAGTCGCTCAAACATGAGAACCAACTCCCTTCCTTACCCTTAAATAGTACCCTTATCCTTAAAGGTAAAGTTTGAAAAACATTCCTTTAATTACTCCATGTGTTCCCATGTTGCATCTGTAGGAGAGTGCCTTTTCCAGTGAACTAGAACCTTTTCATGACGCTTCCGTATTTGTTGATCAAGCACTGCTTGTGGCCAAGCCAAGACGACACCTTTCTTCTTATGTAACTTTGGTAGCTCCTCTTATACCTATACAGCACATCCCACCTTCTTTTTCAAGCATGAGACATGGACATGTAACTTTGGTAGCTCCTTTTATACCTATATAGCATATCCCACCTTCTTTTGCAAGCATGAGACATAGAAAACTGGATGAATCCTTGATTCACTCGACATTTTGAGCTTGTAAGTAATTGACCCATAAAACCTTGGTGACAGCTTGAGATTTTTTCTAAGTGACATAGAAACTTGCTTGTATAGTTGTAGGCGTAAGTACACAAAATCACCCACTTCAAAGCTTTTGTCAGTCCGATAAACATCATAGAATTTCTTTATACGATTTCTAGGCTGTTTGCAATTGTTCCTTTAAGTCTTTAAGACTTGATCATGATCATAAAGCCCCTTGTCAACTGATTCAACTTGAGTGGCACCTGGAACGTTGGACAATAAAGATGGTGGAGCACGATCATAAAAGATCTCAAAAGGGGTCTTCTTTTTCGAGCTGTGAGTGTTGGTGTTATAGCAATACGCTGCCTAAGGAATCCATCGAACCTAATCTTTAGGTTTGTTACTAGTAAAACACCGCAAGTACATCTCGAGTGTCTAGTTCACCACTTCGGTTTAGCCATCAAACTGAGGGTGATAGGAGGATGAAATGTTGAAACTTGTGCCTTTTTTAAATAAAAATGCTCATTCAAAAATGTACTTGTAAAGACTTGATTTCTATCACATACGACAGACTTTGGCATGCCATACAATTTGAAGATGTTATAAAAAAAATCTGAGCCAATGATGTAACAGTATAGGGATGTGATATGGGAATAAAATGAGCAAATTTTGATAGTCAACCCACCACCATAAATATTGTTGATTTCGCTTTGCAAGTCGGCAACCCATCTACGAAAGTCATAGATAATCAGTCCATACCTATGATGGAATGGGAAGTGGCTCAAGAAGACCACTGGGTGATGTATTCTCCCATTTATTCCGTTAGCACTTATCACATTGTTTCACAAGCTCCCTGATATCTCACCACGTACCCCTCCAAAAGAAAACATATTTGATCCTGTTGTAGCTCTTATGATACCCTTCATGTGTACTTGAGTGCATCTCCTCCATAATAGTAGCAATTAAAGGGGAACTAGCTAGTAAGAAATTTATATCTTTAAAAAATATAATTCCTTCTTTATAGCTCCAAGGTCCCATAGCTTCTCTTTTTTGCATGTCATGAACAATTTCTTGCAAGGTTGAGTTGATTCCAACTCTTTTTTAAATTGGAACTAACCATTGGGGCATTGGGCTAGAGATAACAAATATATCTCCCTGCCTTTCTCTTCTTGACAATGCATTTGCTGATAAATTTTTTTCCAGGCTTGTATTCAATGACAAAGTCATAGCCCATTAATTTCATCATTCATTGTTTCTTTGCTAGAGTTGTCATTTTTTGTTCCCACAAGTATTTCAAACTTCTTTAGTCTGTTTGAATAATAAACCGCTGTCCAAGTAGATAATGCCTCCATTTTTGTACTGCCAATACTAAAGCTAATATCTCTTTTTTATAAGCAGACAAGAGTAAATTTTTACTTTGTAAGGCTTAGCTGAGGAAAAAACTATTAGTTGCCCCTCTTGCATAAAAAATCCTCCCACTCCAGCACCAGATGCATGACATTCATCAATAAAGGGTTTTGAAAAATTAGGCAAAGCCAAAACCAATGCTTTGGTCATAGCTCTCTTAAGGTGTGCAAATGCTCCTTCAGATTGTTGGCTCCAGTAGAACCCATTTTTCTTTAGCATCTTAGCTAATGGTGCCATAATTTTACCGTAATTTTGTCTGAATTTACGGTAGTAGCCTGTTAGCCCCAAGAATCCATATAGTGCCTTCATAGTGGTAGGTTTTGGCCAATGGAGTATTGCTTTAATATTTTCTGAGTCCATTAACACTCCTTCTCGACTAATAATATGCCCCAAATATCGCACCTGTCTTTTCCCAAAGTCACAATTTTCTTTTTTGACATACAATTAGTGAGATCTTAAGAGAGAAAACAATTTCAAGGTGCTGTAAATGCTTTTCTAGGCTTTTACTATAAATTAAAATGTCATAAAAAATACTAACATGAACTTACATAGGTAATTTCTGAAGATAGTATTCATCAGTGACTAGAAGGTGGACGATGCATTTGTTAGTCCAAATGGTATCACAAGAAACTCGTAGTGGCCATAATGTGTACGGAAAGTTGTCTTTGATACATTTTCGGGCCTCATACAAATTTGATGACATCCTGAACTCAAGTCAAGCTTTGTAAAAATTTGGGCGCCATTCAATTCATCGAATAACTCACGAACTATAGATATTGGAAAATTTTATTTCACTGTTGGTTGATTTAGTGCATGGTTATCTACACACATTCGCCATGATCTATCATGTTTGTTAACCAACAACACTAGTGAGGAGTAAGGATTGCTACTTGGTTGTATGAAACCTGACTTAAGTAAATTAGCAACCATCCCTTCAATTATTGCTTTCTAATAATGTGGGTAACGGTAAGGTCACGTTGATACGAGGTTGCTGGCCTCTTTAAGAACTATACGATGATCATCAGTGTGCTTCAGAGTAAGACCCTTGGGCTCTTGGAACAAATCTGCATAAGATTGCAATAGATGGTCCACGTCCCTATTAATATCATCTTCAATTTTTTTGTCACATTATTACCTGGCTCATTCATAAAGGCCCGAATATGCAATAGTTATCCTTTTATTTTCTTCTTCAATTCCATGCTAAACTGGACTTCATTCAGTAACTTATTGTGTGGAGACTTAACGCCATAAAGTACAACCTTCTTATCACCAATTTTGAACTCCATCCATAACTTAGAAAAGTCCCTTATAATTGGACCCAAAGTGCTTAACCATTGAGCACCAATAATTGCATCACATCGTTCTAAGAGTAATGAGTATAGGTCTACCATGGAAGCTACACCTTACATCTTCTTACAAAATCCCTTGCATTAGCCTGGGCTCGAAGGAGTTAACATCTAGGCTTTCTGAGTTTTCATTTATGGGTTTTCTAAGGTTCAATTGATTGGTGTGTGTTTGGATTTTTCTTTGGTTATTGAATATTATATTTGATGTGAAAATGAGGCTTTACTTAATAATTTGAAAGTTTTGCTTCTGGATTTGATTTACGGAGTTATGTTGAGAAAATGCTGATGCTTGGTTAGAGACCTGTAGGAAGATTTGGATTTGTTATGATTCGGTTTTTTTAAGCTTTATCTTGGTTTCTCTCTATATCGTGGGCAATATGCTTTCATATGATTTATATGAGGGGGAGATTGATTCTGATTCATTGAATGCATTTTTGGGGTTATGAATTTAATCAGTCGTATATAAATGGATTTGATGTGATTAGTGATATGTTGGATAGTGTTTTAATTGGTGGTAAATTGTCATCTTAGCCTTCTACTGCTGTGTGCTTATGATTCATCCGCTACACCTCTACTGATTCTTATGTCTCTTTATTAGTTGAGATTGATCGTGTTGAAGGCATTATTCATTTTGACATTGTTTTGTTCGAAGGGGGAGATATCAGATAGTTTTTGGTGACTATTCCATTCAGGGGGAGATTTCAAGGTATATGCATGACTATTCATCTTGCTTTTTGGCATCTTTTTGTCCTAAGGGGGAGAATGTTTTTGAACTTGACGAACTTGATATTATATGCACTTGATGTCATTTGGTAGTTATTTGGAATTCCATGTTTGATTAAGCAGGAGTTCCTATTTGTTTTGTTAACTTGATGTTATATGTCTAATTATCTTCTCGAGGGGGAGTTTTGATATGTGACAAATAATGCCAAAAATGGGGAGATTGTTAAGATATGTGCTAAGCTATCTTATTTATTAATTTTGGGCATTATTTGTAATTGGACAAAGTTGGACATCTCTAGAATTTTACTATGCTAAGTTATCTATCTTATGTGGGCTCTTATGTGAAGATTAAAATCCTAATGAGGATAGGATTTAATTGGATATATAAAAGTTTAGGCTAAATAAAAGAGAAAATGCTAAAATATATAAGAGAATGACAAAATCTCTTTATGAGAGATTTTTTATCTATATTTTACTACGCTAAAGTTTTTTATTACAGCTATGTCTTTGAAAACTTTTAACGAGTCATATCATTCTTGATCACCTCCTCCCAATTCTTCTTAGGCCTTCCTTTTTTTTAATAGTCTCTAAGTATAATCTTCTTACATCTTCTTACTTGAGCATCTAAGTATCTCCTCTTAAAATGTCCAAACCACTTAAACATTATGTATCTTAATTTTTCAATAATATTGGCCTTATCTCTTCTAGTAAGGCTACACGTCTAACGAAACACCATCATCTTTATCATCGTTAGCTTATGATTATACACCTGTTTGATAGGTCAACACTCTGTTCCATAAAGCATAGCTAACCTAACTACTAAACGGTAGAATTTGTTTTTAAGTTTGATTGACATCTTCTTATCACATAAAACTCCTGATGCACTTCTCCATTTAAGCCACTCTGATCTAATCCAATGAACTATGTCTTCATAAATCTCTCCATTGCTTTGGATGATAGATTCTAAAATCTTAAAACATTATTTTTATGGTATAACTTTTGAACCAATCCTCACCTCCACACCAGTAGCTACCCTATGCCCCGAAATGTTACACTCTATGTACTTAATCATACTCTTACTCTATATAAAGCCTTTCAACTCTAACATATCCCTCCATCATTCAAGCTTGACATTGACACCCTCTTTTGTCTCATCCAATAAAACAATATTGGTCGGGTCGGTCGTGTTGGGCCCGAGCCCAGTCACAGTGACCCACAGGCCGATCGATCCAATCTTCAAAGATCAG
>JANZXP010025157.1:0-13097 GCA_027576715.1 Erythroxylum flavicans
GAGTAGTAAGTACATCGGATGACCCGCTATGAGATTATCATATGGATGATCTATCAAATGTCAATAATTAATCTCATTATAGCAATAGTGTAAATGTCCTTAGACTTAAAGTACTCAAGGACATCTTGGATATTAATTATGTTCTTTGAAATCATTCCTTGTTACCTTAAGACGAGGTCACTCTTAGGTTGGTGATTAGGTACAGCTATTGGTATTCGAAGGTAATTAGGTAGCCAATAAAGGATTCACCACTCCTGATAGAAGTAGATGATAACTACGGCCTCTTGTCGGGGTCATTACTCATGAGTCTCTGGCCAGAGCAGTTATATGTCGTGAAGAGAGTCTTCAATGACATATAGAGTAATGAGATCCCAGGATAAGAACTAACATCACTTAGACTAGATGTGTCATAGTCAATCTCGTGGGAGTTGACACATGGCCCATACTTCGAACCAAGTGGGTTATAGTATGGTGAAAGGACAAATTGTATGGTAATTATCTATGGAAAGGTTAGTAAGTCAGATAATTAACTATCGAAGAGTTCATGTCTTAATCCACTTATATTCTAGTAAATTGGCATCATGATACCTTTTATGATTTGATTGAATTAAGAGTTAATTCAAGTGGCATAAAACCATCCATAATTTGCTCAGATTAAGAGTTAATTCAGGTGCCCAAAATAATCAAGAACCTAAGGGTCACACGTATAAAAGATTGCATGAAAAATAAAGTGTGTATGGTTGGTTTTAAGTAGGCCACAATCATGGCTTATAGGCCACAATCGTGACCAAAGGCTCGATAGAACTCACTTATGTACAAAAGGTCTTACAAGTTCTTACACACTCAAGAAAGAGTATAAGGGTTCTAGAAGAGTTCTAAAGAGAGAGAGAAGTGGTCTTGAGTTTTCTTCATGTAATTTATGAAATTGCTACATAAATCTAATTGCATGCAAGATATTCTTGATCTATCTCTCCATTTGAACATCTACTTGAACTCATCAAGTTTGGTTTTCTAACCACCTTTAGTTCTTGGATGATTAAGGAAGAGTTTGGTGTTTGCTACAACCCAAACAAAGAGAAGAATCAAGAAAGGAGGAGAACAAAAGGTACAAGTGTTTAAAGTTCATGTTCTTATGATCTGTCTATGCATGCATATATGTTTCTAGATTTTCAGGGTTATCAGGTGGTAAAAATTAGATTTTGGCACTTTTGCTACATTGTCATGCATGAATCCATAGCTAACCCAATACTAGCGTTATGACACATTTTCAATTTTGGATCCGTTGTCGGGAAGTATGGTGTTTTAGTTTTTGTTTGTGATTTAATTAGTGTTTTGTATATGTTTATTCGTAATTGATTTCTTTTCAGTGATTACATAATCTTTTCATTTTTTATTTCGTGTTTCTGAAAAGAAAATTGATATGGAAAAAGGTAATTTCTTTTATAACTCGTATTCTCAATCCTATAATAATATTTGGACTGATCAACCTAACTTTTGTTATGGATGGGATAATCATCAGAATTACTTCCATGATAATTTGCAGGATGTACAGCAATTCTCGTACACACCAAAAGCTTCCTATCACGACTCCGATCCATCTCTGGAAGAGTTAATTAATATTGTGAATGCTAATACTTTGCAATTGCAGCAAAATACTCGACAATTCCAGAATGATGGAGGGCAATTTCCAAAAAAAACTTAGCTAGTACTTAAGATTCGGAGGGCCAGCATGATTCAGGTGCATCTCTAGAAGAAATGCTTAATATTATAATTGCTAACAATCTTGAAATTCAACAAGATATGCAGCAGTTCCAATAGAATATGCAACAACTATTTCAGTAAGGTATATAGCAAATCCGACAGGATGCTCTACATTCTAACAAGATGCATTGCCTCAATGGGGAGATATCAATCATCTAGAACCGCAAAGCAAAGAGGAGCAGCCGTATCAATCCAAAGTGTACCCAATGGACGTTTATGCAAAAACTTTTCAAAGTGATGAGCAGTTTGAGAATTTTGACGTCAACCTCAATGAATTGCTTGTGTAAAAGAAGCAAAGGAGGAGCTTGAAATAGAAAAAGACATATCTTTTAGCTCGGAGGTAAGTACTGAGTTCCATTTTATTGTTGAGAATGACCCCTCACCTTTACATAGCAGATTGGAGGAATTAAATGGCGAAGAAAAAGGTGAAGATACATTTGAGATCTTTCCAGAGTGTATGAACTCAGTCGAGATTGAGAATCTGAGGATAGGGAAGATGCTGAATGGGATGATGATCAACTAAGGCCCTATTTGAAACAACCTCGCATGGAAGTGGTGCTAACTGTAATACCTGAAGATCAAAATTTTGCAACGTGAGGGGAAAAAGGAGTCAAGCCAGCGACCGTAAATAAAGGCACTTCTTGGGAAGCAACATAAAGGAAGTAAATTTCTTTTCTTTACAATTCTGCATTATTTTTTATTTGCATGTGTTTCTGTGTTAGTTTGTTTCTTGCTTGTTTTTAAGTTTTCAATCAAAATGAGAGAAAGAATAAAACAAATGAAACAAACATTTTTTCTTTTTTTATTGCTTCTAGGACTATATAGTTATGAGTAGATAATCAATTAACTAGAGAATTTCATAGCAACTTTAGCATGTATTTTTACTCTTGTGATTGGTCAATGTGCATTATCTTTAGAAGACTAATGACTAGTGGTAGACAAAGCCGATGAGATTTTGAGCCTTTTTTAAATGACACATTCATATCAGTCTCACTATCTTTTGATAATGTTTGACCTCAATAACATGTACATCCTAATTTTGCCTTAAATTTCTATTCAAGACCACATTTTTATCCCATGCATTAACATGGAAATGATTAGGCATTCTCTATTTTTTTGAACTACATTAGCCAACCTATTGACATGGTTTTTCCCTTGTTAACCCCCTTGAGCTTTGTACCTTTCTTTTTTGTATAAACCAGATTTTATGCTTTTAAATTTAACTAAATGTCTTACCCAAGTCATAAAGCTAGTGCAACATTTGTGATTGGTGAGTTTACATATATATGGGTTGGTTAATGTTGGGATGTTTTGCTATGTCTTATCATTGAAATTCTCATGTTAACGTAGTTTCTTTTCATGTTAAAAAAAGGGCGAAAGAAAGAAAGAAAAGAGAAAATAGAAAATCACAAGAAAAGAAAATGAAAAAGAAAGAAAGAAAGAAAAAGAAAAAAATTCTCTTTAAATAAATTTATCAAGGAGGAAGTGCATATGAGTTTGTAAAGTTATTTATGATTAATGCATCTTCCTAGAGTTGTAATGAATGTGTTATTTGAGTATGTTGAATATGATGTAGATGTTGGCTTGAAAGGTTCACTCTTGCGATTTCAATGTATAGTTGGCATAAATTATATGAGTGATTCCCTCATATTGGTATATGCTTCATGTGGTTTGTGTTTGAGAGCTAAAATGGGTTGTGAAATATAAGTGTTGTATTTGTCATAGCGGTACCCAGTTATGTATGAGTGTGAACTTGTGCACTTGATGTCATATTGAGTGTTGCATTTGCTACACTAGCTTTAATGACTTTCATGCTACTTGACCCAAATACATCCCACCTCACCTTTGTCCATATTACAACCCTAAAAAGTCCTTTGATTCATGATTTTGCATGTGAACATTAGTGGTGGATAAATGAAATGATAAGTAAAGTTATGCAATGACATGATCATGAATGGTATTACGTGTACTTATGGATATATTTTAGTTAAACACATATTCCGAGTCTACCATTAGATTGCTCAGTTTTTAAAGATGATAAATGTTGATTGATCATGAGTAAAAGCTTGGAATGTTGAATTCTTGCTATGATTTTTGAAGTCATTCATCTTTGTTGATGATTATGTATTCTTGGAACATATGGGAAATGAGTCAATGTTTTTGGGTCTTTGAGCTTAATTTTAATGCTTTGCTCGAGGATGGCCAAAAGCTAAGTGTGGGGAAAATTGATAGGTTCTTAATTGATTATGAAATTATTCTATAATATTTAACGATTATTGACATGAAATTGCTTAAAATACTCGCTTTGACTCATATGTGATTTTAGGTACAATTTAGAAGAAAAGAAGTTAAAATGAGTCAAAGCTTTATATTTTGGTCATTTTCTAAAGATTAATTTTGACTTGTCTTCATGAAGAAAGAAGAAGAAAATTAAAAAAAGAACAAAATGCAAAGAACATGAGTCGCATAGATTATGCATGGAAATTATGTTCAACATGAAATTAATGTCTTATATGCATGCAAGACGTTAATTTAATTAATCTCACGGATGTTAGAGAAAATGAAGATGGAAAGTTGGAAAAAGAGACAAAATGGCAAAGCAAGACGAAGAAAATGCAGCAAATGGCTAGGAGACAAAACGCAAGGCATGTAGCTGTCCATGACCAAAACGGCAGCACAAGAGGACAATAGAGGAACAAAACGTAGAAGATGTCTGCATATACTACACGAAGATAGGGCTGCTTTCAATACAAGACATCATAAGGGTTTTTAAATGAGGCATGAACAGTAGCGTGATCCAACTATGTTTATTCGTCACATCAATGAATAGTGAGAGAAATAGAAGAGAGAGAAGCTTGGGACAGAAATAAAGGAAGAGTAGCTAGGGGTCTACGGTATGGTTATAAATGGGGGCTGAAACTTTTTTCCAAGAGAGACCATAAAAGGGTAACATCTTAATGCCGATTCAGAGGTCACATCAATGCTAATGACCCACGTTAAGCATTTCTTTCATATTTTTGTTGTTTATTTCTCTCCTATTGAATTGATTGTGTTACCTTAGGTATATGGATTTGGGTTTTATGTATAGATAATTAGATTTTCGTTATTGTTCAGTTATTTATGTATGAACCCATTGGATATTATGGAAAGATGATTTTAATGCATTTATTGAATTGTTTAATTGCAAACCCATTGCTAGAATTTCGATGTAATCCATAATTGTTATGTTGAAATTCATGTGTAGCGACTAATGATTCATAATCATTAGGGATCACATAATCTAGGTTAAATGATGCATTGTATGTAGTTATTGCCTTGATTAATTGGTTTTCCTAATTCGTAATGTTATTGCCTAATTAAATCTAGAGATCGTATCTTAGGTTATTCGATGGTTAGGTTTAATTAATGATCATATTTTGATTAAACAAAACCTAAGAGAAAACTCGGGTTAATTATTAACCCATGATTAATAGTTGTTAGGAGAGGTTTGAGAACAACAAATCAATGAAATATGTTTAATTATGGTGTAGGCCGAGATTGAACCAAAGAACTAGGTCCCTATTGAATTCCCCACTTTTATCATTTTCGCATGTTTTCTCTAATTTGTTTTATTTTATTTTCTTATTCCAAAATCCAAAACAACTTAGATTAATTTCATTTTATAAATTTTGCACGCAATCTTTGTGGAATCGACTTAGACTCATCACTACTATAGTAGTATTCTAGTTTTTATTTTGACTAGTATTACGATGCGCGGTTAGGTGATGACTTGTTATGTCGCCAAATTTTAGTCATTGTGGTGACACTTGTCACCACTTTTCTTCCTTCTTTTATTTCTCTTTTCATGTAAAATTTTCTTTACTTTCAAATTTTCATGACTTTCCCTTCAACCTTCATGTAAAATTCACGAAATAATCAAATTAACATTCATGCAATATTCACACTATTTTCACTCAATTTATCTCACGTTTGGATCAAAACACAAGGATTTGTAGCCAAAATCAAGATATGAAGGCAATTAAAAGAAGTAGAAACTAGACACAACACTGACCCAACATTGAATTGATTTCTGATTTTTTTGGGTGTGTTTTTCTCTTAAATTTGAAAAACAAATTCATTGTATTTGGTTGTTTATGTATGTTTTGTGATGAAAATTTTTGGAAATTATTAGAATGAAAATTTTTGGAAATTATTAGAAATAAAAATTATTTATGTACATTTTTTTAATGTTTGAATTGCAATTGTTGGAAATTGTTAGAAATTGTTGGAATTTGGAAATGGATATTGTTGAAAATGCAAATTATTTATGTATATTTCATTATTTTATGAATTGTGAATTTATGATGGTTGAAATTGTTGGTTGTTGGAAATGAAATTATTGGAAATTTAGAAATGGAAATTGTTTATGTATGTTTTGTGATGTTTGAAACTGTGAATTGAAATCGATCAAAATTGTTGGAAATCGAATTGTTGGAAATTATTGGGAATAGAAAATTTTAAAAATTGTTTATATATGTTTTGTAATGATTGAATTGAAATTGTTGGAAAATCTTAGAAATGAAAATTATTGAAAATGCAAATTGTTTATGTATATTTCATTATTTTGTGAATTGTGAATTTGTAATAGTTGAAGTTGTTGGTTGTTGGAAATTAAATTGTTGGAAATTTGGAAATGGAAATGGTTTATATATTTTTTGTGATGTTTGAAACTTTGAATTGAAATTATTCAAAATTGTTGGATGTTGGACCCCGAATCTTTCTTAGAATTTATTTAAATAAATTAGCAAGTATGAAAATAAATTGGAATTCTTGAATTAGCAATTGTTGGAGTTTAATTAGGTATATAATTAATTTCGTGTGGTTGCATGGATTAAAAGGAACAGTAAGAATTAAGTTAAGGAGTTGGAAGGCATTAGATTAAATACGGAAGGGTGAGATTGGAAAGACAAAAGTTTGTCTTAAACTAATAAGAAAAGAAGAGAAGACAGTTGTGTATAGTAAGAAAGGAAAAGAGAGAAAGTCGTAGAAGAAACTAGAGGAAGAGAAGGAGAAATCGAAGCATAGAAAGGAGAAGAAGGAAAGAAGGAAAAGGAGCCAAGAAGTGGAGGAAGAAGGTTCGGCTGAATTTTAGGTAACCCTTTATCTATTTTCATGTTTTGATAGAAGAAGAAGGTTTTTATGTGCTAAAAATGAAGAGAGAAAGAAGAGGAACAAGAGATTTATGTTCTTAGATTTTTATGAACTTTTAACTAGATCTTAGTTCTTCTAGCTAGATAAACTAAGAGTAGATTAAGTCGAAGCTCATTTTTAGATAATAGAGCTTTATGGAAGTTCTATTCATATATGTTGCTTGAATGAAAAATATGTTTGTTTGAAGGGATTCAAGAATCTTGAAGGCGAAAGCAAGAGGAAGAACAAACTTGAGCTTGAAGTTACAAGTAAATAGGTGGGTAGTATATTTATAGTTATTATGATGATGAGCTAAAATATTTACTTGTATGTATGCTAAATTGCTTGTCTTGAATCATTGTGAATGTGGGAAAAATGTTCTATGAATTTAATATCAAGTTTGCTTTGTAAGAATTCTGCTGCTTTTGTATTGATGAAAAATAGAAAAACTTTAAAAAGTACGCAAATATGAATATGATATGAAATATGTAAGCATTGGAATTTGCTTATGTGGGTAAGAGAGATACCATTCTGTTTGTCACGTACACATTGATCTAAAGCCTTCTCTCAGCTGCCCGCTTATGGCACATAAGCTCTGAAAAATGGACTCATTCTATTCATGGTGTAAACTTTGTTTTCACCATTCTGTTTTATGGGATTCTCTCGAGCCTTTATGTTTATGCATTGCATTTTGAATTATTGAACATAGAGCATAATTGAGTGCTATGGTTTGGTTAGTAAATGAACATACGATATAATTGGCATGATAATATATTCTTAACTATGTGAATTTTCAGAATTAAGAAATTGTGGATAATATATTCTGCTTAGACTAAAATGCAATGAATATATATATATATATATATATTCATTGCATTTTAGTCTAAGCAGAATATATTATCCACAATTTCTTAATTCTGAAAATTCACATAGTTAAGAATATATTATCATGCCAATTATATCGTATGTTCATTTACTAACCAAACCATAGCACTCAATTATGCTCTATGTTCAATAATTCAAAATGCAATGCATAAACATAAAGGCTCGAGAGAATCCCATAAAACAGAATGGTGAAAACAAAGTTTACACCATGAATAGAATGAGTCCATTTTTCAGAGCTTATGTGCCATAAGCGGGCAGCTGAGAGAAGGCTTTAGATCAATGTGTACGTGACAAACAGAATGGTATCTCTCTTACCCACATAAGCAAATTCCAATGCTTACATATTTCATATCATATTCATATTTGCGTACTTTTTAAAGTTTTTCTATTTTTCATCAATACAAAAGCAGCAGAATTCTTACAAAGCAAACTTGATATTAAATTCATAGAACATTTTTCCCACATTCACAATGATTCAAGACAAGCAATTTAGCATACATACAAGTAAATATTTTAGCTCATCATCATAATAACTATAAATATACTACCCACCTATTTACTTGTAACTTCAAGCTCAAGTTTGTTCTTCCTCTTGCTTTCGCCTTCAAGATTCTTGAATCCCTTCAAACAAACATATTTTTCATTCAAGCAACATATATGAATAGAACTTCCATAAAGCTCTATTATCTAAAAATGAGCTTCGACTTAATCTACTCTTAGTTTATCTAGCTAGAAGAACTAAGATCTAGTTAAAAGTTCATAAAAATCTAAGAACATAAATCTCTTGTTCCTCTTCTTTCTCTCTTCATTTTTAGCACATAAAAACCTTCTTCTTCTATCAAAACATGAAAATAGATAAAGGGTTACCTAAAATTCAGCCGAACCTTCTTCCTCCACTTCTTGGCTCCTTTTCCTTCTTTCCTTCTTCTCCTTTCTATGCTTCGATTTCTCCTTCTCTTCCTCTAGTTTCTTCTACGACTTTCTCTCTTTTCCTTTCTTACTATACACAACTGTCTTCTCTTCTTTTCTTATTAGTTTAAGACAAACTTTTGTCTTTCCAATCTCACCCTTCCGTATTTAATCTAATGCCTTCCAACTCCTTAACTTAATTCTTACTGTTCCTTTTAATCCATGCAACCACACGAAATTAATTATATACCTAATTAAACTCCAACAATTGCTAATTCAAGAATTCCAATTTATTTTCATACTTGCTAATTTATTTAAATAAATTCTAAGAAAGATTCGGGGTCCAACATCCAACAATTTTGAATAATTTCAATTCAAAGTTTCAAACATCACAAAAAATATATAAACCATTTCCATTTCCAAATTTCCAACAATTTAATTTCCAACAACCAACAACTTCAACTATTACAAATTCACAATTCACAAAATAATGAAATATACATAAACAATTTGCATTTTCAATAATTTTCATTTCTAAGATTTTCCAACAATTTCAATTCAATCATTACAAAACATATATAAACAATTTTTAAAATTTTCTATTCCCAATAATTTCCAACAATTCGATTTCCAACAATTTTGATCGATTTCAATTCACAGTTTCAAACATCACAAAACATACATAAACAATTTCCATTTCTAAATTTCCAATAATTTCATTTCCAACAACCAACAATTTCAACCATCATAAATTCACAATTCATAAAATAATGAAATATACATAAATAATTTGCATTTTCAACAATATCCATTTCCAAATTCCAACAATTTCTAACAATTTCCAACAATTGCAATTCAAACATTAAAAAAATGTACATAAATAATTTTTATTTCTAATAATTTCCAAAAATTTTCATTCTAATAATTTCCAAAAATTTTCATCACAAAACATACATAAACAACCAAATACAATGAATTTGTTTTTCAAATTTAAGAGAAAAACACACCCAAAAAAATCAGAAATCAATTCAATGTTGGGTCAGTGTTGTGTCTAGTTTCTACTTCTTTTAATTGCCTTCATATCTTGATTTTGGCTACAAATCCTTGTGTTTTGATCCAAACGTGAGATAAATTGAGTGAAAATAGTGTGAATATTGCATGAATGTTAATTTGATTATTTCGTGAATTTTACATGAAGGTTGAAGGGAAAGTCATGAAAATTTGAAAGTAAAGAAAATTTTACATGAAAAGAGAAATAAAAGAAGGAAGAAAAGTGGTGACAAGTGTCACCACAATGACTAAAATTTGGCGACATAACAAGTCATCACCTAACCGCGCATCGTAATACTAGTCAAAATAAAAACTAGAATACTACTATAGTAGTGATGAGTCTAAGTCGATTCCACAAAGATTGCGTGCAAAATTTATAAAATGAAATTAATCTAAGTTGTTTTGGATTTTGGAATAAGAAAATAAAATAAAACAAATTAGAGAAAACATGCGAAAATGATAAAAGTGGGGAATTCAATAGGGACCTAGTTCTTTGGTTCAATCTCGGCCTACACCATAATTAAACATATTTCATTGATTTGTTGTTCTCAAACCTCTCCTAACAACTATTAATCATGGGTTAATAATTAACCCGAGTTTTCTCTTAGGTTTTGTTTAATCAAAATATGATCATTAATTAAACCTAACCATCGAATAACCTAAGATACGATCTCTAGATTTAATTAGGCAATAACATTACGAATTAGGAAAACCAATTAATCAAGGCAATAACTACATACAATGCATCATTTAACCTAGATTATGTGATCCCTAATGATTATGAATCATTAGTCGCTACACATGAATTTCAACATAACAATTATGGATTACATCGAAATTCTAGCAATGGGTTTGCAATTAAACAATTCAATAAATGCATTAAAATCATCTTTCCATAATATCCAATGGGTTCATACATAAATAACTGAACAATAACGAAAATCTAATTATCTATACATAAAACCCAAATCCATATACCTAAGGTAACACAATCAATTCAATAGGAGAGAAATAAACAACAAAAATATGAAAGAAATGCTTAACGTGGGTCATTAGCATTGATGTGACCTCTGAATCGGCATTAAGATGTTACCCTTTTATGGTCTCTCTTGGAAAAAAGTTTCAGCCCCCATTTATAACCATACCGTAGACCCCTAGCTACTCTTCCTTTATTTCTGTCCCAAGCTTCTCTCTCTTCTATTTCTCTCACTATTCATTGATGTGACGAATAAACATAGTTGGATCACGCTACTGTTCATGCCTCATTTAAAAACCCTTATGATGTCTTGTATTGAAAGCAGCCCTATCTTCGTGTAGTATATGCAGACATCTTCTACGTTTTGTTCCTCTATTGTCCTCTTGTGCTGCCGTTTTGGTCATGGACAGCTACATGCCTTGCGTTTTGTCTCCTAGCCATTTGCTGCATTTTCTTCGTCTTGCTTTGCCATTTTGTCTCTTTTTCCAACTTTCCATCTTCATTTTCTCTAACATCCGTGAGATTAATTAAATTAACGTCTTGCATGCATATAAGACATTAATTTCATGTTGAACATAATTTCCATGCATAATCTATGCGACTCATGTTCTTTGCATTTTGTTCTTTTTTTAATTTTCTTCTTCTTTCTTCATGAAGACAAGTCAAAATTAATCTTTAGAAAATGACCAAAATATAAAGCTTTGACTCATTTTAACTTCTTTTCTTCTAAATTGTACCTAAAATCACATATGAGTCAAAGCGAGTATTTTAAGCAATTTCATGTCAATAATCGTTAAATATTATAGAATAATTTCATAATCAATTAAGAACCTATCAATTTTCCCCACACTTAGCTTTTGGCCATCCTCGAGCAAAGCATTAAAATTAAGCTCAAAGACCCAAAAACATTGACTCATTTCCCATATGTTCCAAGAATACATAATCATCAACAAAGATGAATGACTTCAAAAATCATAGCAAGAATTCAACATTCCAAGCTTTTACTCATGATCAATCAACATTTATCATCTTTAAAAACTGAGCAATCTAATGGTAGACTCGGAATATGTGTTTAACTAAAATATATCCATAAGTACACGTAATACCATTCATGATCATGTCATTGCATAACTTTACTTATCATTTCATTTATCCACCACTAATGTTCACATGCAAAATCATGAATCAAAGGACTTTTTAGGGTTGTAATATGGACAAAGGTGAGGTGGGATGTATTTGGGTCAAGTAGCATGAAAGTCATTAAAGCTAGTGTAGCAAATGCAACACTCAATATGACATCAAGTGCACAAGTTCACACTCATACATAACTGGGTACCGCTATGACAAATACAACACTTATATTTCACAACCCATTTTAGCTCTCAAACACAAACCACATGAAGCATATACCAATATGAGGGAATCACTCATATAATTTATGCCAACTATACATTGAAATCGCAAGAGTGAACCTTTCAAGCCAACATCTACATCATATTCAACATACTCAAATAACACATTCATTACAACTCTAGGAAGATGCATTAATCATAAATAACTTTACAAACTCATATGCACTTCCTCCTTGATAAATTTATTTAAAGAGAATTTTTTTCTTTTTCTTTCTTTCTTTCTTTTTCATTTTCTTTTCTTGTGATTTTCTATTTTCTCTTTTCTTTCTTTCTTTCGCCCTTTTTTTAACATGAAAAGAAACTACGTTAACATGAGAATTTCAATGATAAGACATAGCAAAACATCCCAACATTAACCAACCCATATATATGTAAACTCACCAATCACAAATGTTGCACTAGCTTTATGACTTGGGTAAGACATTTAGTTAAATTTAAAAGCATAAAATCTGGTTTATACAAAAAAGAAAGGTACAAAGCTCAAGGGGGTTAACAAGGGAAAAACCATGTCAATAGGTTGGCTAATGTAGTTCAAAAAAATAGAGAATGCCTAATCATTTCCATGTTAATGCATGGGATAAAAATGTGGTCTTGAATAGAAATTTAAGGCAAAATTAGGATGTACATGTTATTGAGGTCAAACATTATCAAAAGATAGTGAGACTGATATGAATGTGTCATTTAAAAAAGGCTCAAAATCTCATCGGCTTTGTCTACCACTAGTCATTAGTCTTCTAAAGATAATGCACATTGACCAATCACAAGAGTAAAAATACATGCTAAAGTTGCTATGAAATTCTCTAGTTAATTGATTATCTACTCATAACTATATAGTCCTAGAAGCAATAAAAAAAGAAAAAATGTTTGTTTCATTTGTTTTATTCTTTCTCTCATTTTGATTGAAAACTTAAAAACAAGCAAGAAACAAACTAACA
>JANZXP010025167.1:0-13096 GCA_027576715.1 Erythroxylum flavicans
TTGCACCCGTGCCTTTTCTTTCTTGAATTTAGTAGATTTTTGCATTTTAATTGAGAGTTGAATAATCACATTGCTTGTTTAATGTGATTTAGTTTCATATTTTATAGTTGTCTGTGGGAATGATACTTTACCTACCCATACTACTGTGTTAGCTTTTAGGGTTTAATTTGGAGGCATAACGACACCTTACCACTATGATAAGGGTTATTGTGGAGGAGGATCATTAGGCAAAAATGGCTAGGTTCTTGAGTAGTTTGAAGAAGAACATTGCTAATCTTGGGGAATTACAACTCTATGTGGAGATTGAAGACATGGTAAATGTGACCATGAAAATTGAAAGGTAGCTCAAACGCAAGGATGCAAGTAAATATGATTTTAAACATTATTTGCGCTCTTCTTTTTCTTAGAAATAGAATTAGAGTAAAAAGGAAAATAAACCTTTTATTAAGACTAAATTTGATAATTTTAAGAATAAAAATGAAATAGGTAGCAAGGATAAAGGTGAGAATCAAAATAATCAAACTAGAGGAATTAAGTGTTTTAAGTGCCTGGGACATGGTCATTTGGCACGTGAATGTGAATAGCAAGGTATGTAGCATGATCATTAATAGTGGGAGTTGTAATAATGTTGCTAGCATTTTGTTTGTTGAGAAAATGAAGTTGACAAATCTAAAGCATCCTTTACAATTAATAATGGTTGAATGAGTTTAGGAAAGTTAAGATGAGAAAATAGGTTCTAGTAGCGTTTTCCACTGGGAGTTATAATTATGAGGTTCTATGTGACTTAGAACTAATGCATGCTAGTCATCTTCTTTTGGGGCGATCATACAGTCTGATAGAATAGTTCAACATGATGAGTATGAAAACAACCACCCCTTTGTCATGAACAACATGCATGTAATCTTAACACCTCTCAAACCATGGGAAGCATATGAGGATTAGATTAGGATAGTAGGGGAATACAAATAGAGAGAAAAGTAAGTGAGTGCTTAAGAAAAGGGTGAGAGTGATAAAAAAGAATGAGAGTGCGAAAAAGAGTGAAGAGAGCTTAGTAGTGAGAAATTATAGAAGAAAATCATATCGTTAGACTTAAAATAGGGAGAAAAATATGAGATTTAGTGCTTATACTAATAGCAGTGAGGTCAAGAGTTTTATGTTAGCAAGGCAGCAACTATTTTTATTTATGTGCAAAGATGTTCATCTATCAATGAATAACCTTAGTACTTCTTTGCCTAGTGTTGTTGTGTCTTTATTGCTAGAATTTGTTATTTATTCCCTGAGGAGTTGCCACAAGGATTACTTCCTTGATGAGGCACTAAGCATCAAATTGGTTTTTATCCCAAGTTCAAAAATCCCTAATAGACCAGCTTATAGGGCTAATCCAAAGGAGGAAACGAAGGGGATTCAAAAGCAAGTGGATGAGTTAGTGGAGAAAAGATTTGTGAGGGAGAGTCTCAGCTCATATTCGATTTTTGTAATTCTAGTACCAAAGAAAGATGAAACATGACGCATATGTGGAATTTTGAGCTAACAACAAAATCACAATAAAGTATAAAAATCCTATTCCTAGATTAGATGATATGGTTAATGAGTTGCAAGGTTCTTGCTTGTTTTCAAAGTTTGATTTAAAAAGTAGGTATTATCATATTTGCATGAAAAAGGGAGATGAATGAAAAATGCTTTTAAAACAAATGGTTTATATGAGTGATTGGAAATGCCTTTTGGTTTAGCTAATGCACCAAGTATTTTATGAGATTAATGAATCATGTCTAATGACCTTGTATCATAAAATTTTTTTATCTACTTTGATGATATTTTAGTGTATAACAAGAATTTGGATGACCATGCAAAAATTTTGCACTTTTGTGCCTTAAGGGAATATAAGTTGTATGCTAATTTAAGGAAGTGCACATTTTGTATATAATTTTTTTTTGTGTTTTTTGGTTTTGTTATGCGTACATATGGAACTAGTGTAGATGAGAAAAAACATCAAGGTAATTAAGGCAATTGCCTTACACCTAAGAATGCAAAAGAGGTAAGAAGTTTTCATGGTTTAGCAAGTTTTTATGGGAGGATGTAGAGGATTTTAGTTCTATAGCAGCTCCTTTAAATGAACTTGTTAAAAAAGAGTGATGTGTGTAGATGGACTAATGTGCAAGAAAAGCATACTTTGAAAGATAAGTAGACCAATGCATTTTTGCTTATACAATCAAATACAAGAAAGGAACAAAGAATGTTGTGGCTGATTCATAGTCAAGGGGGTATGCACAATACACTTCTTTCCAAACTAAATTGCTTGGGTTTAAGTTCATTAAGAATTTATATGATGGTGATGCTAATTTTTGACAAGTGTGGCTTGCAGCTCTAAGTGAGCATATGGTGATTTTATAGGCATGACGTATTCTTGTTTAAGAAAGTTAAATTTTGTGTGCCTAAATGTTATATGCATGAGTTACTTGTTAAGTGAGCATTTTTATGGGCCCCATATGAAACATGATGTGCAACCTGTATTTGATAACTATCTATAAAAAAACTAAGTCAAAAGGAATGCCTTATGGTTGGTATACTCCTTTACTTGTGCCTAATCATCCTTGAATTAACTTATCTATGTATTTTTTGTATTGTTAACTAGATCTCACAGTGGCAAGGAGAACATATTTGTTTTTGTTCATAGGTTCAGTAAGATGTAACATTTTATTGCATGTTCTAAAACTAATGATGACATGCATACTTTGTTCTTTCATGAGATAATGCAGTTGCATGGTTTGCCTAGTTGCAATTGTTAGTGACAGAGATGTGAAGTTTTTAAGTCATTTTTGGCACACATTATGGAGTAAATTAGTCATTAAAATGTCACATCCTCAAACGGATGGACAAATTGAGGTAGTTAATAGGATCCTTACGACATTGCTACATACTATCATCCAAAAGAACTTAAAACAATAGGAAAAGTGTTACCACATGTCGAGTTTGTGTATAATAGGGATGTGCATTCTATTACGTCTTATTCACCTCTTGAAATTGTGTACAATTTTAATCCTTTTGACTCCTTTAGATATTTTGCATTTACCTACTAATGAATGTGCTAATTTTGATGGAAAGAGAAAGGTAGATTTTGTTGGGGATTTAAACGCCAAGATTTAAGCTAATATAGAGAAAAAGAATGAGCAATATGTAAGGCAAGCAGATAAAGGGCGCTTGAAAGTTACCTATAAACCTGGAGATTAGGTTTGGATTTATATGCGTAAAGAAAGATTTTTGGCCCAAAGAAATCAAAATTACAACCTAGAGGTGATGAACTTTCCATGTGTTAGAGAGAATCAATGAAAATGCCTACAAACTTGATTTACCGAGTCATTATGTCAATGTTGGTGCTATGTTTAGTGTTGCTGGCTTATCTTTATTTGGCATAGGCTATTCATGGATGAATCCTTTTAAAGACAGAAGCATGATGGGTATCAGCTTACACCACTACTTACTGATCCGTTAAAAGAATTGGAGGTTCTATGATAAGAACAAGATCTTCCAAAATAATTAACTATAATATTCCAAGTTCTAGCTTCCAAGGAAAAAATTATAACAAAAATATTTTGCATCCTTTTTGTAAGAACATCCAAAATCATGAATATCAATCACCTCCAGCCTCTCTAATCTTGTTCTTAGTAACTGAGAATAGAAATGATGAGTTGTAAACTTTAGTGAAAGATTTTGAATTATATGAAGATTTCTATTTGAATAATAAAGATTCAAAGACTAGCCTCCCTCCACGTCTCATTCCTCTGGTTCTTACTGTCAGTCTTTCATCCCCCACCTAGACTTATGGTGACTTGAGTGTCTCTTAGATCTTGAAGAAAATCAGTTGCTCTATACCCCCACTCACATTCTACTTCAACTCACCTATTTACCATGCACATTCATAAGTTGAAACACTAAAGTCCATCCTTTTTTTCAGGTTTCCTACTTCTTAGGAAACGTGGAACCTAAAGAAAAAATAGCTGTCTCAACCGTATCTCTCATGTATTCCACCAAGGTATTTCACTTCTTCAGCTTGATACCAAAGCCAAGCTATCCCATATTCCTCAAACCAGTCATTAGCCATTAAGGCCACCCTTTATACCCTTTCACCTACTACTTCCACCACTTTAGTGCCTCTTGACTTTATCACTCCAATGTTGATATCAGTTCTTCCTCTTACCTTCAAAACCCCATACCAACTCCAAACATTGGTTGCCATTTGTCCTCCCATTCAAGCACCTATCTCTAAATCTCTAACACCTACTTCATCCTTTCCTTTCATCCTTAAACCAACCACTTCCTCCCTATAGGTCTTTCTTAGTGACAAGTGGTCACAGATGTCTCTCCTTTTGAAAGCCTGATATTTCTCCTTTTGCCCCTTTTGAATCTAGCTTGATTGTAACGCCTTCTATAGACGTTCTCCCAATTGGAATAGCTAAATGATAAAAAAATTAATGGGTTTCTTCGTTGATAAGAAGCCAACTTTCCCCATTATGAACCACTGTGAAATAATAAACTAGA
Organism: Erythroxylum flavicans; assembly: GCA_027576715.1. Taxonomy (NCBI): domain Eukaryota; kingdom Viridiplantae; phylum Streptophyta; class Magnoliopsida; order Malpighiales; family Erythroxylaceae; genus Erythroxylum; species Erythroxylum flavicans. Next base: position 4,537 of record JANZXP010025167.1, read on the forward strand.
AAAAACTAGGACTTGTGTAGGTCCTCATCAATGAGGAAGATCTATTCCTCCTCATTTTTTATTCCATAACTAGCCTATTGAATGTCTTTGAAACATATCTTTGGTGTGTCAACAACAACTTGTTATTTTTGCAAAAAATTTGGCTTGGTTTTGACAAAAAATTTTGAATATGAAGTGCATCCTAATCAAGATATTCTACAATGTTCTTTTGGATTATTAGTCCACTATATATTTGAGTTACCTGGCTAGTTATATGTATAAGCCACTGCATTTTGATGAAGTAACAACCAAGATAAAAAGAATTAGGTAGGAAAGGATTTGCATTAAGGTGGATATGGGAAAGGAACTTCTAGAAACAATTCCCATAGCGATTGAAGATAACAACTTAGCAAAAGATAAGATTCTAATCACCTACCAATGGAAACTAGCCTCAGAATACATGGAGCCCAACATGCAAGAGACTCATGACGGGGGATTATAATAAGCTCATAAAGACTAATCTTTTTAGTGCCTAGGCTAACTCTGAAAGAACCACACACCATTAGAAGCCAACCCAGAGTCAAACCAAGTAGAAACCACCTCTATTAACATTCTTCTCCCTAATCCCTTAACTTCAAGTAAGGAACAGGACGCCCTTAATATTAAACCTAATCTTACTATCAAGACACAGTTAATAGAGGAAGCAACCTCTTATCAAAATAGTACGAAACCTTCCACTTAAGACAAAGATTGTACCTTATCTATTAGACCAAGCAAGTGCTAAGGAATGTTAACATACAATTATGATAAATAATATATGGAGAATGCAATTGGAAAATTTAATGATATTATATCTTCTCAACACTGGGAGAAGACAGCTATTGCATAAACCATAAAAGGAAAGAACTAAAGAAGAACAAGTAGGAAATCCAAAAAGGTTATCAAGGCCTCCCACTCCTTTTTTTAATGTGAGTGATATCTTGGAAAGTGAGGGGGAATAACTAACCTATTAAGAAACAAATAGTTCATGATTATCTTAGTAGAAAAAGCCTCATCCTTTTGTATATCTGCTTAAAACTAAAATAAAAAATCATTCTTGTGGGAAAGGATTGTGTTTGTTTGGGAAAAATGGAAGACATTATCTAATCATCAACTTCATGTTAATGGGAGAATCACCATTGGGTACAATCGTAGCATGATTATACTCTAAGTTGATTTCTCTAACCAATATATCCACATTTCCTTGAAACTCAATCCTTACCCTTCTACACTCAATTTTACTCTCATGTATGCTTCAAACCATACATTTCAAAGAGCGTTTCTATTGAATGATTTGAGAGTCATCCATTTCAATATGAGGTCCCTTTAGATGATACTTGGATATGGGGGCTAAAATGCTAGCCTCAAACATATAAGGTAAGACTTCAAAAATTGTATAACTCAAATAGGTACTTCAAATCTTAGTTATAATGGAAACCACATCAGATGGAGCAACGAGCAAATTGATAGTTGGTTAATTAAAAGGAAATTGGATATGAATTAATCAATAATCAATGAATGGCTGAATTTCCACTGAGATAAGCTCATTTTTGTAATAACCTATCCTTTAATAACTCCCCAATTGAGATTCATAACCTAGGTATCCCCTAAGTCAAGAATGCTCCTTTAAATTCCATAATTATCATGGATAGGATTGAGGAAGTAGTAGCACAAAGAATGACCATTCAAACATAGTGTTATGGAGCTTATGAATATATAAGGAAGATACAATTAGTCAAGTAGGAACTAAAAACACTCAAATAAAGAAACATTACAACAATGTAACTCAAATTGTTCGAAACCTCAAAGGCAAAATCCAAAATGAGCTCCATCTCAAACCAATGGGTGATTCATTTAAGCAAGATGAGAAACAAGTCTTAACTACATACTCATAAAGATTAATAATTAGAATTCTCTACTCAAGTAGAAGCCTAGAATATAATTGCTTAAGGAAGGGGGTAGGAACAAATTTTTCTTTTGCAATGGAATCCTTGCTAGAAGAAATATTAACAAATTCTCTTCTCTAAAAGACTAAGAAGGGAATTTATGTTAGAGATAGAGGAGATCAAGAAAATAGCCCTTACTTACTTCCATAACATAATAAGTAAAGCTAACAAATGTATGTTCCTCTTTATAGGTGCTCAAATAATTCATTCAGACATCCGTTCCATTGGGGCAAGCTAAGGCCCTTTGTAATCCATTTAGAGGACCAAATATAGAGAGAGTACTCTTTGTCTTAGCCAACATAAAGATATAGGAGCAAACACCTTAGCCTTGATGTCCTAATAGCCTTCATCAATAAGGATTTGATATTTGTATTCAAAGGGGCAAAAGGGTTAAGAAAAGATGACCCTCTTTCCTATATTTATTCACAATTCGCATTAAAGTCCTGACTAGGTTAATTGAACAATAAATAAACCAAGGAGGATGTTTCACATACCATCACTGATGTAAGAGGCTGAAGTTGAATACTCTTCTTTATAGATGACTTATCTTTTATGGATTCAATATTTATTTGGTGGAGCTGCTCATGAACTCACTAAGATAATTCAAATAGTTATCAAGACTTTCCATTAACATATCCAAAAAGCCACATCTTCATTACAACAACTGCTCAGCCATTAGTAGAATCCACAACCAATATCAAAAGATTGGAAATCAAGGAGGCCTTTTTACAAATCTAGGTAACCCCATCATAATGAAAGGACTCTCTTATGGAGAATATCAACAACTTATTTGAATCAAACTACAAAAAGAACCAATAGTTGGTAATAAGCACCTATCCTATATAGACTTTAACATGTCATTTAACAACTTATATTTATTGGTGTTCTCATCTTATTCTTCCCAAGAATCTCACCAAAACTATATAGAAAATATTATAGAAATTCCTCTAGTTAGGCACTCCAACTAACTTAACTGATGCTAAGCTGAAATGATAAAAATTGCACCATAAAGAAAGAAGGTGGATTTAGCATCACCTCAATCAAGGCCATAAATCACATGATCATGGAAAAGAGGATATGGAGATTGTTTTCCAAAAAAAAAACTTCATGGCTTTAATGAATGTACACATATCACCTAAGGAATACCAATTTATGGACAAATGAAGACGAATAATGTCTTATGTTAGACCCTAAATCAGATACTAGGTATGAGGATTAAATAATGCATAAATAAAAAACATTGTGGGATATAGGAACCATATTTATTCTAGTGTGACCACTATTGCTCTTTTGGCCCCCTCAATATAAGCCCTAAATGCAAGAAATTATTCATCTACCACTAGACTAAGCTTTGGTCAAGGAAATCATTGATGGGAATTAATAAAACTATAACTTAAGTGACCTATGCAACTTGATCCAATCTTCCTTCATATGATCATAATTCAAATCTAAATGATAACAATATCTGGATGGCACCAAACACCAAGATTTTAAAAATAGCTATTGTTTACAACCATTAAGAGAGGTAGCTTGATGTGAACCTCAAGGATGAGCCTTAAAACCCAAAAATCACACAATTGGAAGCAAGGAACCTAAGAATGCTAAAAACGAATTTTGAATAGAAAAAACCTTGACCCAATGTCTATAGAAGACAAGAACTAAAGGTATAGGATAGGTTTTGGATGTCACAAAATAATAATCTTGATAAGTTCATGAGTTCACAAAAGAACCAAGGAGAAATTAACCTCATTCAGTGAATTTTAAATTTTTCTGAAGTTTCGTAAACAATACAATGCTTGCATTTATATAGGCATTAAGGTAAGAGCTAATTAAGGTAAGAAATCACCCTAATTGAATAATTTGATCAAAATCATTATTTAATTGAGATTATTAAGGTAAGATCTAATTAAGGTAAGAAATCACCGTAATTGAATGATTTGACTAAAATCATTATTTGATTGAGCTAATTAATGTAAGAAATCATTCTTAATTTGTTGGGACAACTTTGACATGTTCTTGAATGTCTTCCACAAATCTTGGAATGCTTGGAATAGAATGAAATAACTTAGACACTCATTGGGCTTCTTGACTCATCTTGGATCAGATTGATTAGGCCTTGAATACTTTCTAAGCTAATTAAAGCTTGTTTAGTCCCTAGCTCTTCTATTACCCCATTTATAGCTTTCTTTATCTTCTTGGATCTAGCTTTTGCAATTGGGGCTCCTTGAATGCTCAATGGCTCCTTTAGAGGTTTGCTTAAGCAAATTTGGTTCTTATCATTCCCCCACTCTTCAGAAGGATTCGTCCTCGAATCATCACCTGCATCAAAGAGAGATAAATTAACAACATTAAAAGTAGCACTTACATTACCATATTAATCTTTACAAGCAATTGTCATTAATTTTTGTAAGCACTTGAAATGGACCATCTCCTCTAGGATGCAACTTTGATTTTCTTCGTTGTGGAAATCTTTCCGTGCATAAACGAACCCAAACTCAACCACTAGATTCAAATATCACTTTATTATGTCCTTGTTATATTGAACTTCATATTGCTTGATCCTCTTCTCAATATTCAGTCTTACTTTCTCATGTAATGCTTTGATTAAATTTGCCTTCCTCTTTTCATCCAAACTAACCCTTTCCTCAATTGGTATTGGTATCAAATCTAATGGTGTTAGTGAATTAAACCCATACAAAACTTCAAAAGGACAATAGTTGTTACCAAATGGACACTCCTATTTTAAGCAAATTCAACATAGGGCAAAAACTCCTCCAAATTCTTCAAATTCCTTTATATGGTGGCATATAATAAAGTAGATAAGGTATTATTAACAACTACAATTTGACCATTGGTTTAGGTATGACAAGTCATTGAAAATAATAACTTAGTTCCCATCATTACCTATAAATTCTTCTAAAAGTAGCTTAAGAATTTAATATCTCTAGCACTAACAATACTCCTTGGAATGCCATGCAAATGTACAATCTCTTTAAAGAAAAAATCAACTATATGTGTTGCATCATCAACTCTATAGTATGGAATGAAATGAGTCATCTTTGAGAACTTGTCTAAAACAACAAAAACAAAATCCTTTCCTCATTTTGACCAAGGTAAACCTAAAAAAAATCCATAGAAATATCAACCTGAGGTTTAAGTAAGGTATAGGTAAAGGAGAGTACAATCCATAAGGCATAACTTTAGACTTAACTTGTTTACAAGTAAGACAATTTTCACAAAGTCTCTCTACATCCCTTTTCATATGTGGCCAAAAGAAGTGATCACTCAAAACATCTAAGGTCTTTCTAATCCTAAAATGCCCCATTAAACCCCTACCATGTGCCTCCTTCACTAATAATTCCCTTAAAGAAAGTTGAGGAATGCACAACTTACTTTCTCTAAACAAGAAACTATTATGCTTATAGAACTTACCAAATGCTCCATTATTACATGCCTAAATATGCTAGAAAAGTCATGATCATTAGCATATAATTGTTTAATGTACTCAAAACCAAGTAATTTTGCATCAAGTTTAGAGAGTAAGGCATACCTCCTTAACAATGCATCTGCCACAATGTTCTCCTTACCTTGTTTGTACTTGATGACACACGAGAAGGTTTCAATGAACTCCATTCAATTGGCATGTCTTTTATTCAACTTACCTTGTCCCTTAAGATTTTTCAATGATTCATGCTCAAATTCCTTAGGCCAAAGGTAGTGTTGCCAAGTTTACAATACCCTTGCTAAAGCATATAGCTCCTTGTTATAGGTTGGATAAATTAGAGCTGTCCCTTTGAGTTTTTCACTAAAGTAGGCAATTAGACGCTTCTCTTGCATCAAAGCAGCTCCAATACCTATTCCTATAGCATCACACTCAATCTCAAAAGTTTTTGAAAATTAGGTAATGCTAAACAAGGTGTTGAACTCGACCTATCTTTAATTAAATTAAGCACTTGCTCTTGATCACTTTCTCATTTAAAACCTATATTTTTTAATGATTTCAATGAGAGGTTCTGCAATGGTGCTAAAATCTGTAACAAGATTCCTACAAAAGCTGGCCAACCCATGGAAGCTTCTTACCTCTATGATGGAATTAGGTGTTGGCTATTCTTAGATAGCCTTTTACCTTTTCTTAATCAACCTTAACACTTGCCCCACTTATAACAAAACCAGGAAAAAATCCTATCCACGGAAAAAAGAACACTTTTTAAGATTGGCATAAAGCTTCTCTTTTTTTAAAAAATTCAAAACAGATCTTAAATGTTATAAATGCTCATGCGTATTCTGATTATAAATTAAGATATCATCAAAATAGACCACAACAAATTTGCCTACAAATGAAAGCAACACATCATTCATTAACCTCATAAAAGTACTTGGTGCACTAGTAAGACCAAATGGTATTACAAGTCATTCATGTAAACCATACTTAGTCTTTAAGGCATTTTTCCATTCATCTGCTTCTCACATCCTAATTTGATGATAACCACTTTTTAAATCAATCTTACTAAAAACACGTGATCCATGTAATTCATCCAACATATCATCACGCCTAGGGATTGGATGTCTATACTTTACCATTATGTTGTTGATAGCTCTACAATCAATGCACATCCTCCAAGATCCATCCTTTTTAGGCACACTAAGTATTGGAAATGCACATGGACTCATGCTCTCCCTTACATACCATTTTTCCATCAACTCGTCAACTTTCCTTTGAAGCTCCTTTGTCTCCTTGGGATTACTTCTATAAGCTAGTTGGTTTGAAATTGAAGCACTGGGAATAAGATAATTTGATGTTCTATTCCCCTAATAGGTGGCAATCCACTAGGAACTTCTTCAAGAAACACATCCTTAAATTCTTGTAATAAAGAAATAGTGACACTTGGAAAAGAAATGTTAAGTTCGTTGAGTATTAAAATAAGCTTCTTTGTACAATAACACGATCATTGGTTTCTTTGAAAACGTAGCCCTCTTGACTTCACTCTCTTTTACAAATAAGCTTGCGTGCTTCTTAGTTTTTCTCTCACCACACTCTTGATCATCACCTTTTTCCTCTCCACTCAAAGTTACTTCTTTTTCTCTCCTCTCGAATTCAGCAACTCCTTTCTTTTCACTCATATTTTTTCTTTTAGTAATCTTAGCATAACTCTCTCTTGTTGTGTCACTCTCCCTTTTAACTCTCATTTGAATTTCATACACTTGTCTAAGGGCTAATGGTACAAGAGTGATTGGTTTCCCATTCATTACAAAAGAATATCTATTCTTGAATCCATCATGCATCGCATGCCTATTATATTGCCATGGTCTCCCCAAATGAATTCCTCTGGTATGTATAGGCAATACATCACACAAAACCTCATCTTTATACCTTCCAATTACGAATGAAACTAACAATTGATTATTTATCTTAAGTTCCCAATAATCATTCAACCATTGAAGTTTATATGTTCGTGGGTGCTTTGTGGTAGGTAAACTCAACTTCTCCACTAAGGTTGTGCTAGCCACATTTGTGCAATAACCACTATCAATGATCATGCTACATACCTTGTCTTTGATGTGGCATCTTATATGGATGATAATGTCATGTTGCTCATCATTATCTTCCTTCACTTACACACTCAATGTACTCCTAATAACCAATGCTTATCCCTTAACAAATCATTAGCATCCTTCAGAGGTGGAATGGATTCATCATTTGATTCACTTTCAGTCTAAACATCTCCATTAGCTCTCAAAATTATCACACGTTTGTTTGGACATTGAAAGGCAAAATGACCTATTCCTAATCATCAAAAACACCTAATATTCCTATTTCTTTATTGTTGGGAATAATCATTACCTTTGGTATATCTCATTTTCGTGGCCTTGTAGGATTCATCTTTGTGCTTAGAAATAGCCTTGTCTTCCTTTTTACCCGAATTCAATTTCCATGATAGGAGGAACCCGAATTTTGGCCAAATTTTGTAAGACACCTTTTGAGCTGTTTTTCTACTTTCATGGCCATGTGCAACATATCTTCTAGTTTCACATAATTTTGTAGCTCCACCCTTGTAAGAAATGTGCCATGGTTGCTCCTCGATCTTCCTCAACATTGGCTCGAATCATTACAATCTTCATCTTCATAGCAACTATCACAAATAGAACATATAGCAATAAATACATTCATATGCCATTATCATGATTACACTAAAAAACATATACCAACATATTAGTATGCCAATTTTATGATCATAAAATCATTTCAAATCATGCTTCCAACCTAGCTCTAATACCATTTATTGATTTTAGATCATAACTCAAACAAGAAATCTCATGATTTCATAAGCATACAAAATCCTACTCATGTCACTAAGAAGGGTAGGATGATATACTAACTTGAAATGCAGCGGAATAACTCCTTGTATGCTTCATGTTTTGCCTCCCTTATGGAGATCCACCATGGCATCTCACTCTTCTCTAACTCATCGTGGTTAGAATGGATGGAGTAGACCGATCTTATCACAACGTACTAAGGTCGGAAGAGTTGCTAACTTGTGAAAGTAGCAATCCTTATGGTTCACCCACAATGCTCTTAATAAGCTTAACAACTATTT
>JANZXP010025188.1:0-13093 GCA_027576715.1 Erythroxylum flavicans
ATTATTTTATTTAAATTTATTTTAATCTTTTATATAATATTTATTAATAAACTAATAAAGTATTAATAAAAATATTTATTTTTAAAAATAAATAATTTAAAAATTATTATTTATAAACTAATATTTATTTTATATATATTTAATTAGTAAATCAAATTTTATTTGAAATATATTTTTTAAAAATAATTTTAAATTTAATTATATTTATTAAATTAATTTTATAAATTAAATTCAATTGTAATATTTTAAACATTTTATATTGTTCTTAATTTTATATTTGTATGATAATAATTGTCTTTTTTATATAAATTGTGGTTTTTATTTATATGTGAAAGATTTAAAAATTATTGTTATTTCATATTAATTGTGATTATTATTTATTATTTTGATTTTTGAAGACATGGTTAAAAATATACAGTACAACTGTACAATATGGCAATGAACTATTTTACAATTTTTAAAAATTCAGGGACTATTTCATAAATTTAAAAAATTACCCGAAACGGTATCCGATATCAATCGGTATCGATACAGTACCGTACCAGAACCTAATACAGTATCAAGTACAGTATGGTATTCATAACATTGACCCACCCACAGACTCTCTCTCCCTCTCAAATTCTCAAAAGTCTTCTCTCTTCTCTCCATGTTCTCCTCTCACTATTGTTGTTTGTCTTCTCTGACTCTCCTTCCGACTACCATCGCTACACCACCACCCGCTGGTGGCTACTCTCCACCGTGCCTCTCCTCAATCGCACCTGTTGGCTACTCCTCTTAGTCCACCTAGTGCTCTTCCTCTCCATTGCGCCTCTTCGCCCTACTGCTCTCCCTCTCTACCACGCCTCCTCTGCCGTTTACTCTCCCTCCCCATCGCATCTAGCACATGCTCCCCTCCACCATCGTTAGCCGCTGCTCACTTGAAGTTGCAACCAACAAATTTCAGATATAGTTTTTGACCGAACTCAACCCCAAAAACCAACCTAACCCAACTAAATCGACCCAACCCAATTGAACCAAATTGTAATTTTTGATTTTTTTGTGTGATTTGAATTGTTTGAATTGCATTTGCGTTGTGTGTTGGTTTTATTGTGGGAATTTGTGAATGGTTTGAAAGTTGTAATTGTTTGTGTGAGTTGAGATTTGAGAAATTTGAGTTTAAAAGTTAGAAATATTTGTGTAAGTTGGTTCAATTTGAATATAATTTAAGCATTATCAATTTATGAAGAAACTAATTGTATTGGAAAATTTGGATTTGAAACTTGAAAGTTGTAATTGTTTGTATAATTTATATTTTACAAGATATTATTCAAATTTAACATAATGATGTTTTTTAAAGTGTTGATTAAGTTTATCATCTTCAATTTTGTTTTGAAAAGTGTTGAACATACAATATTAGATAGGTATTTACTTGTTATTAATTAAATTAAATTAAAAGTGATATTAATATATTTTTAAATTCTAATCAAATTTCTATAAATTTTTTGAAATTTATAAAGTTTTGTTTACTTTTTCCTTAGTGCATTAAATTATCTTCTATCAAAAGACTCACCATTGATAATACTTATTGTTGTGGACTGAATCAAATTGAAATGAATTGTTTAAATATTTGACAGTTTAATCTTAAACATAAACAAAGTATTTCTCTAACATCTTAATAAGTATTTAAAGTTAAACTTTGTTTTGTAAATTTGGAAAAGGGAAGAAAAGTTTTTTTGCTAGACATAAGTTGGCATTTTTTAGTCCCCAGTGCTCAATATATTTGTTAAGTGAATGGCCAAACTCATCTATGAAGCAGAAAATTTATTTATTTATTAAATTCAATTCACTTTATGCATGTAATATGTGTCCTCAAACACATTCAAGTTGATGACTATTAAGTGTATTGTGTTATTATGTATGTTGAATACTTGAATTGTTAGTTTTTGACTTGTTGGAGAATTGTGTTGGATGAAATTAAATTATATATATTGAATGCTTGAATTGTTAGTTTTTGACTTATTGGTGAATTATATTGGATGAAATTGAATTGTGTATGATGTAATCATAAAAAATTAGTTATATTATATAAGATGTATATATGTATTGTGTAATGTGTTAGCTTGGACTTTTGAGTTAAACAATAAATATTTGTGATTGTAGTTGAGGATGAAATTATGTATTATTATTTTAATATATGTCTCCATTTATTTTTACAGATAAATGGAAGGAAGTTCAAATACTCCTGATCATTCAACTACTGCAGGAAGATATAATAATTCAACTTGAGCTCAAGCTGCATTGGTCCCTAGTATGAAGAATCATACTATTTACTAGTATTTGAAAGTTGGAGGAATTACCAGATTAAAGAAGCATTTTGCTGGGGTTAGAGGAGATGTGGAACCATGTAAAAAAGTGAGTCATCATGTGAAGTGACAAATGAAAACTTTGCTTGAAGAGTATTGACACGAGAAAGACAGAAGGGAGAGATTGAATTGTGAAATTGGTAGTGGAAGTTCTTTTCTTAATGTTCATGATGATAGTGAAAATGTTAAAGGTGGTAGTGTTCCTTCCTAGCAAGAAGTGAATGTTGTATCTAGACTTAATGTTAGGAAAAGAAGAAGGCAAGTGTCGAATTTTTTTGCATCACAAACAACTCCTGGAGCTTAACCTTTAATTCGTAATGCCATGCAATCAAGAGAAGCACAATGTAAATATGACAATGGCTAGATGAGGGTATGATTCAAGTGTAGCATTCAATGCTTCCTAATCTTATTAGTATCAGCCTACAGTGGATGATATGGCCTTTTATGGTCTGGGATACAAAGCTCCTTCTATTGATAACTACAGAGGAAAACTTTTGAGTAGCTTAGTTTATGAAATTAAAAGTTATATGAAAGAAAGAATGGATTGGGCTAGTTATGGGTATCCAATCATGTGTGATGGTTAAACAAATAGGAGACATGAGCCTATTATTAATTTTTTGTTTATTCTACAAATGACTCAATTTTTTTGAAGTCTGTTAATGCATCTGACCTTGTTAGGAATACTGATACTTTATTTGAAATATTCGATGAAGTTGTTAATAAAGTAGGGCCAAAAAATATTGTTCAGTTCATTATTGAAATGATTCGCTTATAAAGTAGCGGGAAGAAGATTATAAAGCAAGTTTTTTTTAGACTCCTTGTGTTGCATATTGCATTCACTTAATGTTGAAAAATATAAGAGATTCTAGGTATTTTCCTATTATTGATGAGATTGTGCAGAAAGCCAAAAAGGTGACAAAGTTCATTTTTAACATGAGTCTTGAATCTAATGAGAAAGAATTTTATCAATGGAAGGAATTGGTGTCATCTTGCTGTTACAAGATTTGCAACAAATTTCTTATCACTTTAGTGTTTTATTATGATAAAGAAAGATATTTACAAGTTTTAAGTAGCTTGAATCTTCGCATGCCAGGTCTAATGTTAGATTGGAGGTTTCCAAAATTATACTTGAAGATGTTAAATTATGTTCTTAATTCCAATTTTTCATCTGAGTTTGTGGTACTTCATTCGACTAATAGTAATGAAAAGACCCAACAATGAGTTATTTTGTTGATTCAATGGAGAGGGTGATGGAATAATTAAGGTCAATATGAAAAATATGTCTTCTTTATATACACCTTATCTTGCAGTCATTAATGAAAGATAGGAAAGGCAACTTTATTCTTTGTTGTTTGTAACTGGGGCATTTTTTAATCCTAGTGTCTATTTCAAATCATTTTACAAAGAAAGCTAAAGTTAATAAGGGAATGTTATTAACTATTACAAGAGTTATTGCATATGAGATGATGGAATATCTCCGAAGCCAACAAATAGAGATTTATAAGTAATCTTTTGGAAATTTTTGGATGGTAATTGCTATTCAACGAATAGCAAAACTTAATCCAAGTATATATATTTTCACTTTTGATACTTGTTGAAAATTATTTATCACGTTATTTTGTTTATAACACTACTTTTGTTTTCTTACGACTTACAGTTTCTTGATGGGACCAATTCAGAAGTGGTGTTCTAGAATTGCAAAGGTGTTCAATTCAAATTATAATTCACTGTATAAGTGTAACAAGCTGTGAGAGGAACTGAAACATATTTAAATTCATCCATTTCAAGAAAAGGAATATATTGGAGCACAAGAGATTCAATGACTTGGTCTTCGTTTAATATAATTTAAAGCTTCAGGAAAGGTATGATATTATCATTATTAATTTAAATATTTTTTATAATTTACGTTTATTGTTTACTAGGACTCTTAATAGAATAAGTAGTTCAATAGATCCAATTTGCATTAATAATATTGATTTTTGGTGGATTGAGTTTCTAAGGAATCGAGTTTGATAGATAAGAGTGACTTGGCAGATAATCTTGGATAGGTGCAATGAATTTGAATGATGATAGTTTTGTACCAAATGAGAATTGAAGTCAATGCAGTTATAGAAGGTTATCTACTGTAAGCGATTGAACGAAGTTCTAGGTTTTTATTTATCTTTTCATTTAATTTTACTTATATTTGATGCATATGTTAAATTCTATATGTATAATCTAATTGTAAATGTTTTTGTTTCAAATTTCACTTCTAATTTGTTGTTTCCTTATAACGAACTCTTCTTGTAAATTGTAATAGTTAGAGAATTAAGGACATTTATTGTTCTTTTTATTTGATAGTTTGATGTAATTATTATTTATTATATGATAAAATTGTAATATTTTAAATATTTTGTATTTTTTTAATTTCATACTTGTATGATGATTAAATATCTTTTTCATATTAATTATGGTTATTATTTATATGGGAAATATTTGAAAATTAATGTTAATAAAAATAAATAAATTGTTGTTATTTTAAAATTTTCTTATTATCAGCTTTGGAGACAGTGTTAATGTAAAGTTATAAAGTATATAGTACAATAAACTAATTGACTATTTTGCAATTTTTGGAAAATTCAAAGACTACTTCATAAATTTAAAAATTGCCTAAAATAGTACCGATATTGACCTATATCGGTACAATACTGTTCCAGAACTTAATCTGGTAGCGGTGTTGGTGCAAATTTCATAATATTGGTTTTGATTGATTATGAATAATTTATAATTAAATAATAGTGATTCTTGTATATATCTTGATTGTTCAGACCTGAAGAATACATTTTTCAAACTAACCTATATAATCTCTCTCTTTTTTCGTTATCATCCATTATTCTTAACTGTTATTCCACTCCATTTTTGTTTCTCTATTTATATTCCTGAATATCTAAACTTCTTAATACCCCATTCTTATTCATACAAATTGTGATACTAACTAAAATTAAAGACATAAAAGATAAATGAGGTGTGATTTCTACTAACTTGAAGACCTATTAGATTTATGAAAATTTAATTTATTAAGTGATAAACTAACAAGTTTAATATTAGTGTTTCATTTGGTGAATTTGTAATTCCTTCAACATGAAGTCAATTAATTGATGTGTCATTTTAAATCAATAGAAGTAATGAATTATCTTACAAAAGTTCATAAATTAAGTGATAAATAATAATTATTTTTGATTGACTTTTTGTAAGTGTCAATTATAAAATAACCGTAAGTGCACGACATAGTTGTAGTTAGTATCAGTACGTACAGGTCGATCCTACAAATACGATGAATACTAGTAGTTACCCCTATCCTATTATCTAATCTACAAATTTGATTTTAATTTTTAATTAAAGAAAGTAATAATTAAGAAAATAAAATAAATCAAGAATCAAGATTGGCCAAAGAAATAGTGGATCATTTAGAAACTTATAAATATCAAGAATTAATGATTAGGCTACGAATCCCCCTAAAAACCCTTAACTAGTTGATATTTTATTATACAATTGTTTTATTGATTATTATACTGTGAAAATTCCTATGTTATGTTAATAGCTTTCTCGAATCTAATAGCAACTATTCCTAAGTTTATCAACTGAATTACTCAGGTTAAAGTTTATAGGATTGCTGAATTGTGAATCCCGCCATTAGGATTGATCCTAATCTATAGGATGTATATCATCCTATCACTGAGGTTGCAATCAAATCCTTTCAATTAAGGAGATCCATTGATACAAGGATTTCTCAATCTCTATGTTATGAAATCAAGTTATGATATAATATTCCGGATCTATTAGAACAAAAATTAAACACATAATCATATTGCAATAGATCAATCAAAACAATTGCATTAAATAAAAGAATCAAAACATGTTATGGTATAAACATAAGGTTCATCTTACCTGGACACTAAAGGAATTTAGTTACAGATGATTAAAAATAAAATCAAACAATAACAAAAAGATGAATGAATAAAAAATAACAGGGTTATAATTCTAAATCTCTCTTTTTATGTCCCATCAAATATTCTTGCAAATAGAAGTTTGATCTTGTATTCTCTTGGATCTTTTGATGAATTCTTCGTGTTTTCCACTTCTCTAGATCAAAATCGCCCCTTGAGTCAGCTTTGAAAGTTTCAAAATGTCTCTGTATGTCTCCTCTTCCGTTTTTTCTTCGAACACTTCATTTTATAGTAAATTTTATGGTTCTGAGAGATGCACGGACTGATACACAGGTGTGCATCAGACTATTCATAACCTAAAATCTCTAGAATTTGTGAATCTGCATGGCTGGGAGAAGTACACGGGTTAATACACGGCCGTGTATCCCATCTATGCTTTAAATATTCTTTTAACATCATTTTTCATCCAAATTCTTCTCCTTTAAGCCTGTGAAGGCAATTATAAACTATAAAAATAATTGCAACAAATTAAGTACCAAATATACAATAAACGTATAAAATATCAAGCAAAACTACATCAAATATAGAGATATGGTTAATTGTGCATCTATCAAACATCCCTACACTTAAACTTTTACTTGTCCTCAAGCAAACTATAATCAAAATTATAAATCTCAAAACATCAATCTCTCATTGATCTCAATCTGTCCATTCATACTGTAAATCATCATAACTTATTGAATCAAATTAGCATATAATTAGAATCAAATTATCCTGAAATTAACTTCCTAAGAAATATTAATAATAATCACATCATAATCTAATTGCAATTAAAAGCATTAAGCTTTACGCTCTCTTTAAGATTTCACTTAATGCTCTCAAATGTTTAGGGTGAAAAGTATCAAAAGTCTCAATTAATGTATAGTAGAACTCTTACCATAAACTTGCAATAATATCACATTTCTACCACTTATGTATAAACTAAAAAAAAATTAAAAGGTCTTTATAAGGTTGTAATGGGTCTTAGGTATGGTATGGTTAAGATATAAAAAAGGATTAAATCAAAGGAAATTTACTAAATGAATATTACAAGACTTGTTTACAAAACACACATGTCCTTTCATCGTAACTTTATTGGTACCTTATACTTATTCACAATTTTTTTAGATCAATCAAAACACAATCATTCGAGCATTTAGTATAACAATTAAAGGAATAATGGACCTTTAAGAATTTCAAGTCTTAGACAAGTAAATAACGTAAATAATCTTTAAAGTTCAAAATAATAAAAAGACTTCAAAGAAAAATATGATAAAGGTTAATATGTGGGTTATATCAATGAAAAAAGCGAACACCCAACTTGGTTATTCTAAAAGATAATTTTACGGGTGTGGTAATTATCAAAGAAACAGGCTTAAATAAATTGATGAATCGAAGTGCCTACATTGTGTCAGTGCTTTTAATTTAATAAAAATGATCTCAATATGTATAACAAAAGCAAGTTCTAAAATCATTCTACTATACATGATAACACATATGAAAGATTTAAAAACTTAAAAATAATAAAATTTTCGCTCTTAGTCTCAAAGCTCATGAAAAAGATGGGTATATATGTGTTTAAACAATATGCAATTTCATTCAATTTGGTTATTTCAATGAATACTAAAAGTATGAATAAGAAAAATAATTTTATTCTAACTATCGTTCTTTTGCATACCAATTTAACTCAATGTTCAATAATAAATAGAGTATTGATGGACAAATTTCAATTAAGTCAAGATATTAGTTCATAAAATATTGTAATCAGCATTATAATAAGCTTAAAGAATTCAATCATGAATCCCTTCCCCACACTTAAAGTTGGACATTGTCCCTAATGTACACAATGAAAGTATATATAATAAGCGAGAAGGTTAGTGGTCCTTTCCTGATTATGACAATTATTTTTTTGAAATATGATCCATTTAATGTTAAACTACATCTTGCAAAATATAAGAAAAAGGGAGTGGTAACTACTAGTGTTCATCGTACTTTTAGGATCGACCTGTACTTATTGATACTAACTACAACTACATCGTGCACTTGTAGTTATTTTATAATTGACACACTTACAAAAAGTCAATAAAAATAATTATTATTTATCACTTAATTTAACGAACCTTTGTAAGATAATTTATTACTTCTATTGATTTTGAATGACACATCAATTAATTGACTTCATGTCAAAGGAATTACAAACTCACCAAATGAAACACTAGTATTAAACTTGTTAGTTTATAACTTAATACATTAAATTTTCATAAATCTAATAGGTTTTCAAATACATCAAATTTTCATAAATCTAATAGGTTTTCAAGTTAGTAGAAATCACATCTCATTTATCTTTTATGTCGTTAATTTTAGTTAGTATCAAAATTTGTATGAATAAGAATTGGGTATTAAAAAGTTTAGATATTCAGGAATATAGATAAAGAAAGAAAAATGGAGTGGAATAACGGTTAAGAATAATGGATGATAATGAAAAAAAAAAGAGAAAGATTATATAGGTTAGTTTGAAAAATGTATTCTTCAGGTCTAAAAAATCAAGATATATAAGTCTACAAGAATCATTACTATTTAATTATAAATTATTTATAAATCAATCAAAACCAATGTTATGAATATCATACTGACACTGGTATTGGATTAAGTTATGGTATAGTACTATAATGATACCGATCAATACAGGTACTATTTCAGGCAAAATTTAAATTTATGAAGTAGTTCCTAAATTTTCCAAAAATTGCAAAATAGTCTATTAGTATATTGTATTGTATTATTTATAATTTTACATCAACCCTATCTCCAAAAATCATAATAGTAAAATTTTAAAATAACAACAATTTATTTATTTTTATTAACATTAATTTTTAAAATTTTCATATATAAATAATAAACATAATTAATATGAAAAAAGATATTTAATCATCATACAAGTATAAAATTAAAAACAATACAAAATATTTAAAATATTACAATGTCATCATATAATAAATAATAATTACATCAAACTATCAAATAAAAAGAACAATAAATGTCCTTAACTCTCTAACTATTATAATTTACGACAAGAGTTCATTACGAGGAAACAATAAACTAGAAGTGAAATTTGAAACAAAAACATTTACAATTAGATTACACAAATATAATTTAACATATGCATCAAATATAAATAAAATTAAATGAAGATGATAAATAAAAACCTAGAACTTCATTCAATCATTTACAGGGGATAACCTACTGTAACTGCATTGACATCAATTCTCATTTGGTACAAAATCATCATTATTTAGATTTATTGCACCAAATGACATGTCAATGCTTTCTCATCCAAGATTATTTTCCAAGTCACTCTTATCTATCAAACTCGGTTCCTTAGAAACTCAATCCACCAAAAAATCAATATTATTAATGCAAATTGGATCTATTGAACTACTTGTTCTATTAAGAGTCCTAGTAAACAATAAAATTAAATGATAAAAATATATCTAAATTAATAATGATAATATCATACCTTTCTTAAAGCTTTAAATTGTATCAAATAAACCCCAAGTCATTCAATCTCTTATGCTCCAATCTATTCCTTTGCTTGGAATAAATGAATTCAAATATGTTTCAGTTGCTTTCACAGCCTGTTACACTTATACATTGAATTAGAATTTGAATTGAACACCTTTGTAATTCTGGAACATCACTTCTGAATTGGTCTCATCAAGAAACTGTAAGTCGTAAGAAAATAAAAGTAGCGTTATAAACAAAATAAAGTAATAATTAATTTTCAACAAGTAATAAAGGTGAATATATATATATATATATATATATACTTGGATTGAGTCTTGCTATTTGTTGAATAGTACCAAAATTTCCAAAAGATTACTCATAAATCTCCATTTATGAGCATAGGAGATATTCCATCATCTCATGGGCAATAACTCTTGTAATAGTTAATAGCATTCCCCAATTGACTTCAACTTTCTTTGTAAAATGTGATCTGAAATAGACACTACGATTAAAAAATGCCCCAGCTACAAACAGCAAAGAGTAAAGTTGTCTTTCCCATCTTTCATTGATAACTGAAAGATAAGGTATATATAAAGAAGGCAAAATTTTCATATTGGCCTTACTTATTCCTTCACCCTCTCTGTGGAATCAAAAAAATCTCATTGCCTTTTCATTACTATTAGCCAAACGAAGTAACCTCATTAAAGGCTTGACAAATTGGCATTGGGATCAAAATTTAGTATCTACAAGTATAATTTTGGAAACATCCATTCCAACATTAGACCTAGCATGTAGAGATACACGGGACTTATCACTTGTAAACATTTGTCTTAACTCTTTCTTCATCATAATAAAACAGTAAAGTGATAAAAAATTTGTTACAAATCTTATAACAGCAAGATGGCACAAATTCCTACCAATGATAAAATCCTTTCTTATTAGAGTTATAAATGAACTTTGTCACCTTTTTAGCTTTCTGCACAATCTCATCAATAATAGGAAAATACCTCGAATCACCTATATTTTTCAACATTAAGTTAATGAAATGTGCAACACAAGGAGTTCAAAAAAATAATTATACTTGCTTTGTAATCTTCTTCCCGCTACTTTATAAGCATAATCATTTTCAATAATGAACTGAAAAATATTTTTTGGCCCTACTTCATTAACAACTTCATCGAATATTTCAAATAAAGTATCAATATTCCTAACAAGGCCATATGCATTAATAGACTTAAAAAAATTGAGTCATTTGTAGAATAAACTAAAAAATTAATAATAGGCTCATGTTATCAGGAGAAATGCCACTTTATGGTGCAAGAGTGTATAGTGCTAGGGCATAAAATCTCACACCAAGGATTTGAAGTGGACAGAGCAAAAGCAAAAGTTATAAAGAAACTCCCACCACCAAGTAATGTAAAAGATGTGCAAGGATTCTTAGGTCATACAGGATTTTGCCATCGATTTATTAAATGCTTCTCGCAAATTGCAAGACTTTTGACAAACCTATTAGTCAAGTATCTACCCTTTCTGTTTGATGAAAAGTGTATGTCTACCTTTAATAAACTAAAGAAGGCACTAATATCAGCACCAATTCTATCACCACTGGATTGGACACTTCCATTTAAGGTTATGTGTGATGCAAGTGACCAAGCTATAGGTTGTGTATTGGGCTAAAGGAAATATAAAAGGTTGCATGTGATCTACTATGCCTAAAAGACCCTTGCAGGATCTCAGCTTAATTATACCACCACAGAGAAGGAATTACTCACAGTGGTGTACTTATGTGATAAATTTCGATCATACCACTTTGGGTCAAAGGTAATCGTATTCACCAATCACGTGACGTTAAAATATCTTTTCAACAAAAAGGATGTGAAACTAAGGCTCATTTAATAGGTGCTACTCTTACAAGAATTTGATGTAGAAGTGAGAGATAAAAAGGAAGCAAAAAATGTAGACCACTTATCAAGACCGAAAGGAGGGGAATACGAGCCAAGCGAAGATATTAATGAGAATTTCCCTAATGAAACTCTGGCTACATCATAGTTTGTCGATATCACAAGTTATGTTGCTAGTGGTAAGCTTCCTTCTGATTTATCTTATTAACAAAGAAAGAGATTTCTGTGTGTACTCGATACGTATCAGATGAGCCAATTTTATATAGAACATGTGCTAATAGGTTAATGCAACGATGTGTTTCGGAGGAAGAAATGTTATACATCTTAGAGCAATGTCATGAAGGTCAATATGTTGACCATTATAGAGCTAACAAAATCGTAGTTCGGATACTCAAGAGTAGATTTTATTCGGGCTAAATTTTCAGTTTATGATAACAAAATAATTCAGTCCGTGAAGTGGGGGAAAAAAAGCTAGGGTGGATGAAAATGCGCCAACCCGCCGGTGTGGATGGCGGGGTTGGTATCACCCTGCCGCATTAGCACGGTGTCCACCCCGCCATTTTAAATGGAGGGGTGGGCATGCTGGCATCACCCCACCACAGCCCACCCCGCCATTTAAAATGGTGGGGTGGACGCGATGCTGTCCGCCACCCAAGTGAGATCGTCTGTTCCACTACTTCTGTGCCACAACTAATACTTCGACGTTTTAATTAAAAAGCACCATTCACCTTGGGGCCGAGCCGCAACAAACTCCCCATCTTCTTTTCAATCGGCTTCGTAGTATAAATTTTAATAAACATTAATTTATGATTATAATGATAGAATTCTTATTAATTCTATTATTCATATTAATAATAATAATAATTATTATTAAAATTATAAATTATAAGAAGTCGAATAATAATAATAAATAAAATAAATAATTTATTTATTACTAATTATTATATATACTCAAATAGGAAATTAATTATTATTATTATTATTATTCTTATAATTTATAATTTTATTAATCTTATTATTATTAATTTTCTAGTTACTGTTAAAAATAATATTATGATTATTATTTACTATTATTCAATTCGTTATTTTTGACAAATTTTTTTAATTTTATTATTATTATAACATGTTTTAAATTTTATTTGTTATTATTATATAGTTTACTTTATATATATATATATGTGTGTGTGGTAAATTGCACGGGCATGAGAAATCAAAGTCACGCCAATAACTTTTGCACTTATGAATTTTTGGTTGAAATTCAACTATTCCACTTCCACTGAAGATCAGTATAAACATATAATTTTATGGTCATTATTATTATTATTATTATTATTATTATTATTATTATTATTATTATTATTATTATTATTATTATTATTATTAT
>JANZXP010025209.1:0-13093 GCA_027576715.1 Erythroxylum flavicans
ATAATAATAAACATAATTGATAAAAATAATAAATTTAATATTAATAAAATTAATAATAAGTAGAAGATTAATAAGTATAATAATAATAATAATAGTAAATTTAATACACACTTCACATACAAACTTCAATCTCAAATCCCTTTTCCTTAATCTCAAATTGACACTTTAATCTTAAATCCCTACTCCTTAATCTCAAATTCCCGCTTCAATCTCAAATCCTAAAATTCACACTTCAATCTCAAATTCTCAAATTCACACTTCAAATTAAGCATTATAACAAATTTTTATTACAACAATTATAACAAAACAATACAACAATCATAAGGGGCATTTTATCGGACACCTCATAGGCAGTATGTATAATCTCTAACTAAATACAAAACAAATGCATTTTTCTATTATTTACCAACAATAATACATGTAAACAACAAATCAACCAACAATGACACAAAAAAAACAATATACAACAACAATAATCACACAAAAACCGATCACCCAAAATACCCATGGTTCATATATAAAAGTTGTATTTTTTAGAGCAAAAATACACCCAATAGAGAGCTTACTAGAAAATAACGCATGATGGGCAAGAAAACGCTCAGAAAATGGCAGTGAAAGTAAGGATAATTGCCCAAAACTAGACGACGGTGATGGAGGAGAGAAGAAGAAGAAAATAGGGGGTATTAGTCGGGTTAAAGACGAAGAACCAAACGACATCGTTTGGTTTTAAACCAAACAGTGTCATTTTATTTATTAACCAGTCGACAATTACCGACATAAACAAAATTCCATCGGTATTTAAATTCATCAAATATTTAACCGCAACGTCTTGACGCTTAATTTTGCAACAAAACACATTGTCCATCGGTAAACTTGATATCAATTTAACGACGAACGCTATTTCGTCGGTAAATAACAGACGCTGATCTAAACTCACCAACAAAATAGTTTATGTTGGTAAATGTCTAAAGCTATTTAATTGCGGGAAGCATTCCCATAATTTTTACCGATGGGAATGGTTACGTCGTCACTATATATCATCAAAGATTTTGCATGAAATTCCTTTCCTCCACTTTTACTGACGACAATTGTCTCCATCGCTATATCTAAACTTTGACGATGTATGTACCGATGGTCTTTTGTATTCTGTCAGTAAATAGCTAAGGTTTTTATTCCGCCGGTAAATTTCTGACGCTAATTTATGTTTTTCTTGTAGTGGATGTTGCTTGAAAATTTGGCTACACCATGGTTTGCCAATATCACAAATTATGTTGCTAGTGGTAAGCTTCCTTCTAGTTTATCTTTTCAACAAAGAAAGAGATTTCCGCATGAGTGTGCCTGATATCTATGGGATGAGCCAATTTTATATAGAATATGCGTTGATAGGTATATATGACGATGTTTTTTAGAGGAAGAAATGTTAGAAATCTCATAGCAATGTCATGAAGGTCAATATGTTGGTCGTTATGAAGCTAACAAAACTGTAGATCGGATACTTAAGAGTGGATTTTATTTTCCACAACTGTTTAAGGATGCTCAACCTTTTGTGGCATTATGATATTGATCTCAGAAAATAGGTAACATCTCTAAAAAAGAGGAGATGCCTTTATCGAACATTTTAGAAGTGGAAGTCTTTGGTGTATGGGGCATCAACTTTATGGGTCCTTTTTCGTCCTTAATGGGGAACATGTACATTTTAATGGAGGTGGATTATGTCTAAAGTTGGGCTAAATTAGTGGCATCTCCAACTAATGATGGAAAGGTTATGCAAAAGTTCATCAAATGGTTATTCAATCGATTTGAAGTGCCACAAATGATAAAAGTAATGGAGGTACACAATTCTATAACAAATCCTTTGATGCCCTCCTAAAAAGACATGGAGTTCACCATTGCACTGCTATGCCTTATCATCCACAGAATAGTGGCCAAGTGGAAGTTATCGACCAGGAGCTCAAACAAATTTTGGAAAAGTCCGTGACCAGCTCTAAGATGGATTAGGCAATGAAGCTAGATGGTGTCTTATGGGCTTATAGGATTGCTTTCAAGACACCTATCAAAGCAACTCCTTATAGACTTGTATATAGAAAAGCTTGTCATTTGCCGATTGAACTAAAACATCAAGCATATTGGGTGATAAGAGCATCAAATTTTGATTAGAGGCAAGCAGGCAAAAAATGATTTCTATAACTGGACGAACTTGAAGAGTTTCATTACAATACATATATAAATGCCAAACTCTACAAAGAGAAGGTAAAGAAATGGAATAGTTCTCATCTTAAGCAAAAGGAATTTAAGGTGGGAGACGTAGTGCTGCTATATAATTCAAGGTTGAGGCTATTTCCAGGGAAGCTAAAATCTCGATGGAGTGGACCTTTTACGGTCATTCAAGCTTTCAATCATGGAGCCCTCAAACTGGAAAATGCTAATAAAGAAATTTTTGAGGTCAATAAGCATTGTTGTAAACTATATCTTGGAGGAGTAATTCACAAGGACAAGGAAGTGATTTCCTTCTATTCAAATAGATGCCTCCGAGGATGCAAGGTCAAGTTAATGACCATAAATTAGCACGTTCAATAGTTATATTTAAATTGTTGTGTTTAGTTAGATTTGTTTTGAATTTTAAATAAAATTTGAAATGATCTAGGATTACTAATTCTCTTACTCTCTTTAGGGAATTCCAAAATAAGACAACAATCTCAAACGTCAAGCGGATTTAGTCTTAATACCTCACCATCATCACCTCTACCACCATAAGGTTTTGTTTTAACCCTTTTTTTAGTCTTTATTTTTGTTTTATTTTATTTAATGTTATTTCCTTCCATGAGTGTTTGTTTCTCTCCTTCTCATATTAAGGACAATGTGTTGTTTAAGTGTAGGGAGAGTTGTGTGTTTTGCTTTGTGTGAATTTTTCATTTTGATATATTAGTGTGTTTAGGTTATATATTATGAATTGTGTGAATGCATAGATAGCTTAGATGGGACGAAATCGATTTAATTTTAAATATAATCTACTAGGTTGTGAAGAGTCATTAGCTCGCGAAATTAGTGATCTGGGTTCTTTGGCTAAAATATGCAAGTTACTTAGGATTCAATGTTAGTTTATCACCCTATAAGTTGTCACATTCATTCATAATTTTAGGCCATTTGACTAAGTAGCCTTGCTAGTATTTTTTCATGAAAACGAGTAGCTAAAGTAACAAGGTAGGCATTACTTAAAAAAGAAGAAAAGGTGTTTGTAAATTTTTTCTATTGGCCTTCGAGTTATGAATAGAGCTAGTAGCCGGTTAAGAACTTGTTGTAGCCTAATAACCTGATCGTCATGCATCACAAATGTAAGCCTTCACGCAAAAGGCTATAATAACATTCTAACTAAGCAACTTACTAAAAACATGACTTAGTTGAGTAATCGAATCGACATTCATCCCTAATGTTTTCCTTCAGGTAAAAAGATTAGGTCTATGTCCACAAAAAGTAAAAAAAAAATGTTTTCTAATAAAAACCTACCAAACTTGTAAGTAGCTTAACTTTTTATGAAAAAGAACTTAGGATTGCTTACAAAGTTGATTGACCAAATAATTATTAATGTGTGTGTACAATTGAAAGGGGTGAATAAACTTGACATTTAAGTTTGATTAATATGTATATTTAGTCTAAAGTTCTTAGACCCAAATTTTTCATGTTAATAATTTGAAACAACTTGAATGATTGTGTTTAGAGTTAAATTTGTTTCATGATGTTGAAGGCATTGCCTTATTATTGCATTGTGTGCTTTATGTTTTTGTGTTATTTGTTGTTTTTTTGCTTAAGGACAGGCAAACATTGAAGTGTGGGGAAGTTGATAAGTGTAAATTACATCATGTTTTAGGGCATAGTTTGATATGTGTTTAGTCGTTAATTCGATCATTTAGTGTGTATTTAGGTTAGCATGTTATTAGTTTGTTAATTATTTGTGTTTTAAGTGTTTTATAGATTAGCATAAGTTTTTGAGCTTAAATATTGTGTTTTTGAGGTACTTGGATGTGTTTGCTAATGTTTCAATGTCAATATCAAAGAACAGAGGAGTTTCAGAAGACATTCAGGCTGAAACAACAATCCATAATCGTGGCCTAAAGCTCATATGTGGGCCATGGTTGTGGCTTGCATTGGGTAGATGCACAATTGATTACGAACCTTATGTTTCTAGGGATTGTTTGAACCTTTCGAACCTCGAAAAGACCCTAGGTAACCCATAACATAAAAGATTATTTAAAGAACAATAAGAGGAGCACAAAGAAGCTTTGTGCATTAGCCACACTTGAAACCCTAAAGAGAGAATATCGAGAGAGAGAAAGAAGAAGGAAAAGCAAGAAGAGGATGACAAAGCTGACTCGACGTCCTTTTTAGATTTGGAGGTTTCCTGACATCGTTGCCTTCTGTCGTCTATTATAAGTCATTATTTCCTTTCCTTTTCATTTCGATTTTATTTTTGTATAGAATTGAGATGGATAGTATAATGATAGGATTTGGAATATTGATGATGTTCTAAACTCTCCTTCGGGATTTTATTTTGATTTAATGATAATTTAGTCGATTGTGTTTACTAGATGAATGTCATGATTTGAATGCATTCT
This sequence comes from Erythroxylum flavicans, assembly GCA_027576715.1. NCBI lineage: Eukaryota > Viridiplantae > Streptophyta > Magnoliopsida > Malpighiales > Erythroxylaceae > Erythroxylum > Erythroxylum flavicans. The sequence goes on from JANZXP010025209.1 coordinate 4,611, forward strand.
TGCATAATTCAGTAATAAATTGAAAAGGTGAACTGAATGAAAATAATTAAATCGAATTAATAAGAGCTAGGTGATTTAATAGAAACCGTGATAAATCATATTGGTAATTGTGCAGAGAGAGATCCTGTATGATGATCTGAAAGTTTATTAAAGTGCTTCAAATCTAATTAGGATTTTGGATAATTTGTGAATTGAGAGATTGTAAATTCCATAATCTGATTAGGGTTTATAATTTATGATTTAATGGTTATAACTCGAGAGAGAGCAATCAGCCCTAAGATAGTCTAGAATTGACACTCTATTGACACACAATCATCTAGGTTAGCACTAATGATAAGTAAAATCTCCTTTCTATTGTGATTGCATATTGCTCACTTGTTAATACTTTTGTGTTAATTTATGATTTGATTAGTTGAACTCAATACTCGAAATGAATTTCTATGACATCTTTTATTTTCAGTTTTATAGTTTTTCTGGACTTAGATTTTAGGATTAGACTATTCTCCTTCCTCGTGGGATTGACACATCTAATACTACGCTACTAACCGTGTTCTTGCAAAATATTGAGGGTTTATAAGAATAAAACTTACCCTGACCAAATATATCTATGATCTGAATGATATTATTGCCTACTAACCTTTATAACTATAAGAAGATTTAAGCTTTAAATAAAATTCAATTCAAATTTGATTCCAAATATTAGGCTCTTCGTAGTGTTTAGTCGAATGGTGAAATTTTTATGGGAATTTCATAGTTCACAAGAATTGTAACATCTTAGATTTTTGGCTTTTGTATACTTAATTTGTAGAGTTGGTCATTCTTCTTTACATACTATATGCTAAATGTTTCATATATTGTTTAGATGTCTTTGTAAGTTTCTTTTGGATGTTTAATTCGTGTTGGTTTAGGTTAGGGTATGTTTTGGAGCTAATAAGCTTATAGATTGTAAGCTCATTTTTGGGATGTTGTAAGGCTTGTTTTGTGTTTTTTATATAGTTAGAGTAACAATTTTAAGAAGTCTAAAACATAAAAGTTTTAGCTTTATCTGTTTAACTTACTTAGGGTTGTAAATCATGAGATTCTAAGATATGTAGCCACCTACTAGCTTTGACATTTTAAATAAGTTTTAACTAGATGGATCAGGTTTTTAAAGCAAGTACCTCTTTTAAATCGACCCTAAATAAATTTTAAAAGTTTAAAAAGTGCATATGGTTATTCTTATCTCTCCCCATTCTCTCTCAAGTTCCTTTTAAGGGAATTCGATGGAGTCTTATTTTAATTATGTGTACCTACACCTAGAAGAGCTATATGTTATGACATTATAGGTGGATCCTATAATCCTTATATTACTATAGATGGTCAAGTCATAGTGAAAAGACAACAAGTGTTAATGCTTTTGTTGACATTATACCAATATTTGATTGTTAGAGCATCAAGTGTTAATGCTTGTAGTGAAATTTGGCATTGTATGCAACAAATATAAATACAAAAGTATTGAACAAGTGTATTATATTAAATAAAAAAATTTCTTGTTACAGGCCCTATTTTTTGTTGAAGAGTGTCGCTCATCCTTTTTCTTTGTAGTCTATGTTTTTCCGTCCATCTAGCTAAGTCATCCAACTAATGTCTACCATATGTGTTGCTTTAATAGCATGAGTATTTGTGTTTGGGTTTTGATGAATGCAAAGGAGGTATTGATTTTATGTTATCTAGAATATTTTTATAATTAGTGAGGAGTTTTTATGTTCTTCTTTTATAGTCAAAGTTTTTATATTTGGGTTTTATTTAAATCATTGATGAATAGATGTATGAATTACATAAGTATTAATTGTATAAGGAATGACTTTGAAATCTTATGGATGATCCAATGTATAATAATGAAACAAAATTTTGTTCTATGCATAATAAACCCCCTAGATGAAACTCATAAGAAATTCATGATAGTTTTTTGCATAATAAACCTCTGGGATGGTGTATAGGTTGAAAACCATTGATGTATCTTCTATGAGGCTTATTGGTGACAAATTCCATTAGCTTAGTAGTCACAACGAGAACTCGTTTTCTTGATTCACAGGTGTAAACAATGTCACATACCATAGTATTAAAATCAATTATAGGAGATTAATTTAAACAAAAATACTTGAAATTCAATGTGATTAATTCAAATATAAATACTTGAACTTCAATATTATTAATTCAAACTTAGTATTAACATAAGAAATTAATAGGTTTAATAGACATGACAATTCTTTGCATATAAAACCCTAGGATAGTATATAAGCTGGAAACTTGTAATGCAGCTCTTAAGAGGCTTATCGGTGAAAAATTCCACAAACTTAGGAGTTATAGCGAGAACTTGCTTTCTCGATTCACAGGTGTAAATAATGTCACGTACCATAGTATTAAAATCAATTGTAGGTGATTAATTGAAACATAAATACTTTAACTTCAATGTGATTGCTCGATGTAGTGTTGGAAGGCAAATGGTCAAAGATTTGTAAAAACTTAGGGGATGTTGCATAAAGTAAAGATTAAATGTTCTATAAACTTAGGGAAAATGAAGGATACTAATTATGAAATCACTTTTTTAACTATCAGTTTTGCAGAAATGAGTAATGTTGATAGATCTTGGATGTATAGAAGATTAACACTTGATGGTTTCATTAATCCTGAGTTTGTTGAGGGAGTTATAGCTTTTATTCACTACGCATATTCTCAACCTGCATATATGGATGGCCTAAAGATCATATATCCATGTAAAAAATATAAACATAATCATTTTCTTCCTATTGATGAAGTGAATCTCCAATTGTCAAGAAAAGGGTTTGTTCTAAATTATTTTGAGTGGACACGACTTTTAACACTTCAATGGGTAATGAATTAAACTCATCAATAAATATGGATGAGTTTGAAGGGGGAATGGATTTAGAACAAATAATGTTGGTGCAACTGAAAATCCTTATATCCAAATGGTTTATGATGTAGCCAGTTATACCTTTTAGGAAAATATAGTAAAATCTTTAAAAAGAATCAAACCCACATGCAAAATAGTTTTTGACTTACTACAATCAGCTGACCAAGAATCATGGCTAATTTGTGAGAAAATGACTCAATTGTCTTCAATTGCTCGAATATTGAACATAAATTGTAAAGGGCATATTTTTGATGAAAATTTTGATAAAATTCTTGGTTGTTGTAATGAATCATTACCTTTTGATCATACAATGATTGATAATTTTTACAATGTAAAGAAACTTATTAGGGGACTTAGTTTGCTAGTTGAAAAAATTGATTGTTGGAAATTGGGATTTATGTTGTTTTGGGGAGATGATGTGGAATTACAGGAGTACAAATTTTGTGATCAATCTAGGTTTAAACATAGAATGTGTTCTATGAAATAGAAATTAGTACCTTAGAAGTGAATGTATTATTTTCTGCTAACTCCAAGACTTCAAAGACTATATGCCTTTGATGTTACTGTATCTCACATGAGATGACATAATGAACATGAATAGGAAGATGGAATAATGAGCCATCTATCAGATGCACTAGCATAGAAATATTTCAATAACACTCATTATGAGTTTGCAGTCGAAAGTTGAAATGTTAGGTTGGGATTGTCGAATGATGGATTCCAACCTTTTGGTCAATCTAACCAAAAATATTCATCATAGCCAATCATAATTACTCCTTATAATTTGCCTCCATAGATATGTATGAATGAGGCATATATGTTCTTGACAGTGATTGTGCTAGGGTCTTAGAAATCCAAACCATAAAATTGATGTATTCTTACAACCATTAGTAATTGCATCATCTTTGGGGATATAGTATGGAGATATATGATGTGTCTCTTAAACAAAATTTTATATTGAGAGCAACTTTGAAGTGGACTAATAGTGAATTTCTAGCGTATGCTATGTTTTTTGGATGGAGCTTAGCAAGAAGATTAGCTTGTCCTTATTATGGCAATGATTCTTATGTGTTTTGTCTTCCAAACCAGGCCAAAACATCCAGGTTTGACAACCACAAGAAATTTCTTCCTCCAAATCATCCATTTAGGTGCAATAAACAAATTTTCATTAAGAATAGGATGGTACAAACACCTCCTCCCCCTCACAAAGTTGGTGAAGAGATATTACAGGAGCTTGATGAATTAAGGTTGCTGAAAAGTTACATAACTTAAAGCTAATGAAGTTAATACAAGCATTAGTAAAAATTTTGGTTAGAGAAAATGAAGCATGTTCTGGGATTTTCCATATTGGAAAACTAATTTGATACATCATAATCTAGATTTGATGCATATTAATTTTTTTGATAATTTTTTTAAAACCATAATGAACGTTGAAGGGAGGACAAAGGACAGTGCGAAATCACGAGCTGATTTGAAGCTTTTTTGTAGAAGGAATGAGTTAGATAAAGATCTTCACACTGGTAAATATTCGAAAACATGTTACACTTTGGATAAAAAAAAGGAAAATTTGTGTGAATGGTTAAAAATTCTAAAGTTTTCCAACGGATATGTTTCAAACTTGTCAAGGTGTATGGACATGAGGAACTACAAAATATTTGGGATGAAAAGTCATGATTATTATATGTTTATAAAAAGGCTAATTCTAATTGCATTTTGAAAGTTACTACCAATAAGTTTTAGGAACAAATAACAAAATTAAGTTTGTTTTTCAAAAGCTTAATATCATCTGAAATAAAGTTGGTTAAAATGGAAAAACTAAAAAGGAAAATTCCAGTAATCTTATCTAAATTAGAAGGGATTTTCCCTCTAAGCTTCTTTGATTATATGTAGCATCTACTCGTGCATTTATCACACGAAGCTAAACTTGCTGGTTCAGTTCAATATCTATGGATGCATCCTTTTGAGAGTTAATTATAGTAAATATTTAAAATGGGGTTATAAAACATTTTAATTATGGAATTAAATATTAATAGCTATTTATAATGTAGGTACTTGAATCAATTAAAGAAAAATGTCAAAAACAAGGCTAAGGTTGAAGGTTTAATATGTAATGCTTATTTAATAAAGGAAATAAGTACATTTTGTTCATATTATTTTGAGTCGCATGTGCACACAAGAAAAGAAAAGTTCCTTGTAATGAAGATGGAGGAGGAACGAGTGATATTATTGGTATATCCATTTTCACATATCCTGGAAAAAATATGGATGGTCTATAAAAAGAATGTTAATAGGGGAAGAAATTATGTTAATAGAGGAAGAAATAGAGGCTACCTATGGGTACAATTTATTGAACTATCAAAAGGCTCAAATTTTTGTGCAATAAGTTGAAGTTGATTTTTAAATTAATTATTTAGGTTTTCGAAGTTAGTGTTGTTCACAACTAAATACATAATAATGCCTTTATATTATATAAGGAATGGTTACGCGAGCTAATGCTTGAAAAAATACAGGATGATATCAATAAAGAAGTTGAAAGATACTTTCCTCGATGGTTCGAGAAATATGTAAGTTTTTACTTACAATTATTAAAATGGTTGAATTATCAGATCAAAGTGTTTAAATGACATTATATTATTTAATATGACAAATTTTTTGTAGACCTCAGAAAATCCAATAGAGAACAAGTTCATATGTGATCTTGCGAAAGTACTTCTGCAAACTGTTAAATTGTATCTGGTATATTTTGTTAATGGATACAATTTCATACATAATATAATGGTGATAGCATGGCAACAATAAATAGTGGAGTTTGCATTCAGGGAGAATTGATGGATTACTATAGTAAAATTATTAAAATACTTGAAATTGAGTACCCTACATTGCCAATAAACCAGAGTGTGATATTTAAGTGCGATTGGTTTGATCTAACTCCTAATGTTAGTACAAAAGTGCACAACTAATACAATCTAGTTAAAATCAATCAGCGAAGAGGATTTAGACAATTTGAACCTTTTTGTGTTTGTGAGGCAAGCATCCAGGTGCATTATGTCCCTTTTCCCAACTTATGATGAGATAAGTTAGATTAGTTGGTCATTTGCAAAGTAAAACCTATTAGTGTTTTTGAATAACATGGAAAAGGAGAAAATAAGAGAATTGAAAGTGAAGCATTTTAGGAAGATGTTTATGAAATAAATGCATCTGTTACATATGATGAGAATGAGCCTTTGAACGATCCAAATAATGAATGTGTTGAAATTTTTACTTGAGAGAAAGAGGAGGGCGAAAGATCTGAAGAGGAGCTTGAGTTTGATTCTAATTCTTCACAAAAAGAAGATGATGATGATTTTGATTTACAATTAAGTGATCATGATAATGATTAATTTGTGTTTATAATAGAATATTATATGAATAAATCTATTATTGCATCAACAATATATTATTATATATTCAATTTATATTGTTCTATTACTAGAATATTCAATAAAATGTGAATTTTAGGTTTAAAATATGTAACCAAAGAGAAAATAGAATATGTTGCAGCCAAGGTTAAGGTTAACATGATTTGGAACCAGTTACTCTCCAGGTGAAGCATCACATTCTGCGGCTGGTACAAAATCAGGGGTTATGCCTCCAGCTACTACACATGCAGATGAGGCATCACCTTCTGTACCTGCTACTAGACCATCCAGCAACCTTGCTACACCATATAACAGCCCTACACTATCCACCACCCCTATACTGATAGAGATATTAAGGGTAAACATTGCAGATGAAGGAGGTGACCTTTAGCTTGGAGCTAAGGGAGTAGATGGAAGAACTTACGTCATAATTTTCAGCAATATATCAATGAAAATACATGCACGATAACACCATAGATTTATACTAAAGTTATAGGTTTTATTTTGAAAATGATCTAAATTTGCGTATATAATAGGTTGGTTTTAATTTTAAAATGATCTAAAATTGCTTATATATTAGGTTGATTCTGTCTAAAATGTGCTCAAGAAACATGACATCCAAGTTCAAGGAAAAGATTGATCTTGAGAGTTATATATAGAAGAATATCTCTCAAGCAACAAAGTATTTTTATTATCAGGAGTTTTAGGTACAAAAAATATATTTTTTTAAATTTTTTATTTATAGTATGTTTTTCTTTTTTTCATAATTTTTTTGGGATTCCAAATTTGATGCAGTAATTTATAAAGTATGGGAAAGGCGAGCTCGTACATGTTATAGAAACTTTCTTGGTGTGATACATAAGACTGGTGTATGACCTCCTTATACATCTGAAGAAATATGGAGTCGTTGGCAGTAATATTGGACATCACTTGAGGCAATATCCATTTCACAGTATAATTATGCAAACATACGTGGAGGATTAGAGGGAGAAAGTCTTCTCATACACACTAGAGGATCTATTACCCACCAGGAGCATGCAGAGAAACTTGTAAGTATCTACACTTTACATTTATATTATGATTTTTTTACTTTGATGTACTTCAATTTAATTTGATATGTGAATTTAATAATGAAAACATATGTGTATTATGAAGAATGATAATGTTATAAATGTCTGGTACCATATATGGTTGTATTGTTGGGTTACTTTCCTTGTTCAACAGGGGTAAATATCATAAAAATAGAGGAAACTCTGCTCAAATTTTTGAAAATTGTAGTTCACTTAAAACATTTTACTCTGATGGAGGAAAAGTCTGTGGGCAGAAAGCTTACACCTTGTCAGCTCTTTTTGTGCACCTATACTAAAAAACATGATGGTTTGACCTTCGTCAATACCCAATATAGAGAACTTATTGTGTGTGAAATTTCTGCTTTAATATTAATTCTTAATAATTATCACTTACTAACATAAACATTGCCTCCTAATAGGATCAAATACAAAAAATCATTCAACAACAGTGTCAACACTCTGAAACTGATGATGAGAGTCAAACATATCTTGATGCAGTGGGTGGTATGGATCATTGTAGAAGGATCTTTGGCTTAGGTTCATTTGTGAGTACATGCTATTCACAATCCTCCACGTCCATTACAGTTGCATCTAGTAGGCGGTCTGCATCCAATGATCAAAGAGTCGTTCAACTTGAGCGCACAGTAGAGAGGTTGATGGACTGTATAGCCCGCTCCGTAATGAGATGGATGAGTTGAAGGGGAGGGCTAGCACCTCATCGTAGCACTCAGACCATCTACCTTCACCAACTGTATAGCTTAATTTTGTTACTCTCAAGTCATTTTGTATGAATTACATATTTAGGTTACGTCTGGATCTGCGGTGCGGTAGGGATAAGTACTTATTCACCGCAGTTTTCAAACGTAGTCACATATTTGGATTTGTGATAAACAACCGGAGGTTGGAGAAAAGTGTGGTGCCACCGTAAAAATTAATAAGCAAAAAGATGGTTGCGGTAGGAAACTGCTTCTGAGGTAGAAATTTTACTTTTCATTATTGACCTTCGCTATAAGTATTATTTTCAATTATACTCGTAATTAATATGACTAATAATATATTTTTATGAAATATTTTATTTACTAAATTTATTTTATTTATATT
>JANZXP010025230.1:0-33287 GCA_027576715.1 Erythroxylum flavicans
AATTTTATAAAAAGTGAAATGACTGTATTTTGAGAAATTCGTATTGAAATAATTGTACTGTGTATTTGAAAATGGGCCCAAGTGGCTAATAAGAGAGCTGTGAGTTTCATTTTCCTGTTGTATGTTTCGCTTTCAGTTTAAATAAACAAATTGTTTTTGAAAAGAAAAAGTGATCATATATAAGTGAAGTGTAAAGAGTCTACAAAAAAAAATTATACCGACTTTTGTTTAGTGAAGTGATGTGACACGTCACCCTCGCGGGGCACGGACTCAGGTATCACTGTCGATATCAGGTTCGGGTTCAGCGGGAGTGGGGTGTTACAAGTAATTTCAACAAGAATAATCACAAGATGGAGAGTATGCATCGATTATCATAACCTCAACTCAAAGACTAAGAAAGATCATGTTCCTCTTTCATTCATAGACAAAATGATAGAAAGGGTAGCTGGTCATTCTTTTTATTACTTCTTAAATGGATATTTGGGATATAATTATATTTTCATCTACCCAGATGGTCAGGAAAAGACTATATTCACTTGCTTTTATGATGCCTTCGCTTATAGATGGATGCCTTTCAAACTTTGCAATGCGCCGGTTACATTTCAAAGATGTATGATGTCTATCTTAGCTGAAATGATAGAAGATATAACGGAGGTGTTCATGGATGACTTTTCAGTCTTGATTCTTTCGAAATATGTTTAACTAATTTGGACAGAGTTCTTCAAAGATGTGAAGAGTCACACTTAGTGCTGAATTAGGAGAAATGTCATTTTATAGTGCAAAAGGGGATAGTGCTAGGGCATAAAATCTCATATCAACGATTCAAAGTTGACAGAGCAAAAACAGAAGTGATGGAGAAACTTCCACCGCCAAGCAATGTAAACGGTGTGCGAGGATTTTTAGGTCATGTAGGATTTTACCGTTGATTCAGCAAAGACTTCTTGCAAATTACAATACCTTTGACAAACCTTTTAGTCAAGGATGTGCCTTTCGTGTTTGATGACAAGTGTATGTCCGCATTCAACACACTAAAGGAGACATTAATATTAGCACCAATTTATCACCATTGGATTGGACACTTCTGTTAGAAATTATGTGTGATGCAAGTGACCAAGACATAGGTTGCGTATTGGGCCAAAGGAAAGATAAGAAGTTGCATGCGATTTACTACGCCAGTAAGACTCTTGCAGGACCTCAGCTAAATTACACCACTACAGAAGAGGAATTACCTACAGTAGTGTATGCTTGTGATAAGTTTCGACAATACCTTCTGGGTTCAAAGGTAATCTTATTCACCAATCATGCGGCATTAAAATACCTTTTCAACAAAAAAGATGCAGAACCTGGGCTCATTCGATGGCTGTTAGTTCTATGAGAATTTGATATAAAAGTGAGAGATAAAAAGGGAACAAAAAATGTGGTTGCAGACCACTTATCTAGACTTGAAGGAGAGAATGCAAGTCAAGTGATGATATTAATGAAAATTTCCCTGATGAAACTTTGATGCTATTTGAGAGTTTTACTATAACATGGTTTGCTAATATCACAAATTATGTTGTCAGTAGTAAACTTCCCTTAGATCTATCTTACCAATAAAGGAAGAAGTCCTTGTATGATTGTAACTGATATATATGGGATGAGCCAATTTTATATAGAGCATGCGCATCTGGGTTAATATGACGATGTATTCCAGAGGAGGAAATTTTAGGCATCCTAAGGTAATTTCATAAAGGTCAATATGTTGGGCATTATGGAGCCAATAAAATGGCTGCTCGGATACTTAAGAGTGGATTTTATTGGCCACAGTTAGTCAAAAATGCTCAAACATACACAATGTATCGATGCTAGAGAATAGGTAATATCTCTAAAAGAGATGAGATGCCTTTATCCAACATTTTAGAAGTAGAAGTCTTTGATGTATGGGGCAATGATTTTATAGTTCCTTTTCCATCTTTAATGAGAAATATGTATATTCTAGTAGGAGTTGATAATGTTTCGCATTGGCTCAAAGTAGTAGCATCTCTAACTAATGATGGGAAGGTAGTGCAAAAGTTCATTAAACATTTATTTAACCGGTTTGGAGTGCCATGTATGATAATAAGTGATGGAGGCATACACTTTTGCAACAGATCTTTTGATGCCCTATTAAAAAGCTATGGAGTGCACCACTGAGTTACTACACCCTACCATCCACAAACTAGTGACTAAATGGAAGTTGTCCATTGAGAGCTGAAATGAATTTTAGAAAAGACAGTGAATAACTCCAGGAAGGATTGGGTAACAAAGCTGGACAATGCCTTATAGGCCTATAGTTTAGCTTTCCAAACACCCATTAGAATAACTCTTTATAAGTTCGTGTACGGGAAAGCTTGTCATTTTCGGTTGAGCTATAACATTAAGCATACTGGGCAATTAAAGCATTAAATTTTGATTGGAAATAAGTCAATGAAAAAAGACTTCTACAATTGGACGAACTTGAAGAGTTTTGTTTTGATGCGTACGAAAATACCAAACCCTACAAGGAAAAGGTAAAGAAATGGCACGATGCTTGTCTTAAACAAAAGGAATTTAAAGTAGGAGATGTTGTTCTACTATATAATTCAAGGTTAAGCTTATTTCTAGGAAAGTTAAAATCTAGATGGAGTGGACCATTTATGGTCATTCAAGTTTTTGATCATGGAGCCCTCAAACTGGAAAACACTAAAAAGGAGACTTTTAAGGTCAACGGGCACCGTTGCAAGCTATATCTCAGAGGAGAAATTCTTGAGGACAAGGAAGTGATTTCCTTATCTTCGAATAATTAAGATGCCTCTATGGATGCAAGATCAAGCTAAAGACTATAATTAGCACGTTTAGAAGTTTGATTGAAATTGTTAAGTGTAGTTAGATTTGTTTTGAGCTTTTTAAAACATTAGTAATTTATGTTGACTCCCAGGGCGTTCAATTGCCACCTCCAACACCATCTCCACCTTTATCTCAATGTGACATTGTCTAACCCCTTCTTTTTCAAATTAATTTTTATCTTTATTTTTATTTTTATTTTTTGTTTTACTTTAATTTATGTTTCTTCTTTTCTTATGTGCTTGTTTGTTCCTTTCTCACATTGAGTACAATGTGTTGTTCAAGTGTGAGGAGGGTTATGTGTTTTACTTTGTATGTAATTTTGCATATGGTATGATAGTTGTTAGGTTGCATTTTGTGAATTGTTTGAATATGTCAATGGCTTAGATGGGTTGGAATTGATTTAATTTTGAACATAGTCTATTAGGTTGTAAAGAATCATTAGCTCGCACAATTAATGAGTTGGGGTCTTTGGCTAAATATACAGCCTAATTAAGATTTAGTGTGAGTTTTTCTCCCTCTAAATTGTCACATTCATTCATAATTTGCTTTCAACTTAAGTAGCTTTACTAGTATTTTTCATAAAAACGAGTAACTAAAATAACAAGGTAAGCAATGTAAAAAATGCTTGTTAAATAAATAACTATTCCGCTGACCTTTGGGTTATGAATAGAGGTAGTAGCCAGTTGAGAACATGATATAGCTGAGTAACCAGATCGACACGCATCAGAAATATGTGCCTTCGAGTAAAAAGCTATAATGACGTTCCAACCAAGCAGCTTAATAAAAACATGACTTAGTTGAGTAACCGGATCGACATTCATTACCAATGTTTACCTCCGCATAAAAAGACTAAGTCTATATTCAATAAATAAATAAATAAGTGTGTTTTCTAATAAAAACCTACCGAACTTGTAATATCTTTGACTTTTCATGAAAATGTACTTAGGAGCAGCTACAGGGTCTGAATGACCAAAGAATTATTAAAGTGTGTATGCAATTGAAAAGGGTAAAGAAATTAACACTTGGATCTGCATTAATTTGTATAATTAGCTCAACGCCCCTAAACGTAAATTTTGCATGTTAATGATTTGATATAACTTGAATGACTGTGTTTAAAGTTAATTTTTTTTCATGAAGTTAAAGCCATTTTCTCATTACTGCATTACGTGTTGTGTGTTTGTTGTTTTGTTTGCTTGAGGACAAGCAAACATTTAAGTGTGGGGATGTTGATAAGTGTGAATTGCATCATGTTTTAGGGCTTAGTTTGTTATGTATTAAGTGTTAAATTGAGTGTTTAGGTTAGAATTGTGTTAGTTTGTGTGTTTAAGTATTTTTATAGGTTAGTAGAAGTCTTTGCTCTTAAATATTATGTTTTTGAGGTACCTTGATGTGTTTTTCAGTGTTTCAGGGTCAATATCAAAGAACAGAGAAGTTTTAGAGACATTCAGGCCTAAACAACGGCCCACAATGAAAAAAGCACTGGAGCCAGCGCACGATCGTGGTCCAACAGAAGACTATGACACAGCTCACAATCATGGCCTGATTTCCAAGATCGTGACACCACGATTGTGGCCTACGTCGAATAGATGCGTAAACTAGTGAAAATGTCAAGTTTCGAGGAATTTTTCAGACCTTTTCGACCTCAAAAAAACCTAGGGCTATTCAGAACACAAAAGGTATTTAAAGAACACGAAGAACACAAAAGGGGGCTTTTGTATCAGCCATAATTCAGAAACCCTAGAGAGTACATTAAGAGATTGAGAAAGAAAAGAAGGAAGAGAGACATGGAGAAGAAGCCTACGCGAAGTACTTCCTAGAATAGGAAGTTTCCCGCCATTGTTACCTCCGTCATCCATTCGATTCTATTTCTGGTTTAGTTTCAATTTTATGATTGTATAGAATTTGGGATAGCCGTTGATGATAGGATTGTTTGAATGTTGAGGATTATCTAAACTCACCTTTGGGATATTTTATCTTTGATATTGATGAAATTTGATTGTTGTGCTTTTATTGGATTTCTTGTGATTTAAATTCTGTACTTACATAACTCAATGATAAAATGAGAGGGTGAGCTAAGTGGAAAACCTTTAAAAATGGCTAACGAGAGTTAGGTAATTTAATAGAACAAGAATTAAATCAAATCGGTAAATTTGTGTAAAGAGAGATCTTGCTTAGGTTTTCAATAGTTTTTGGACAACTTCAGATTTAATTTAGGTTTTGGATAAAATTTTAATCGAGAGATTACAATTCCTATAATCTGATTAGGTTTTATAAATTAGGGTTAATGGTTATAACTCGAGATAGAGTAATCAACCTTAGGGTCGTCTAGAATCAGTGATCTAGTAATTCATAATTAGTTAGGTTTTCATCGAAGTCAAATAAAATTTCGCTTTCTCTGAATTAGTAGTTCTTAGGTTGATTTTTGATTGGCGTTGCAATTGCTATTTGGTTTATATTTCTGAATTTGATTTTTGGAATTGATTGTGTGATTGAAATAATTCTTGCTTTAGTTTTGTTCATTCTAAATTATTGCAAATTGTTTTCGGCCTTAGTCTTTAGGACTAGATTAACCCTCCTCATGAGATTGACCCTTTAGGTACTACGTGAATGACTCGTGTGCTTGCAGAATATTGAGGTCAAATTATTAAAACTTATTTATATCGAAAACTTGCTATCAGTTTCGCACTGAGTTATCTGGTTTACCCCTAGATAGGGAGATGGAGCTCATTATTTACCCTGTTCTAGGTACTGCTCCTATATCTATTCCTCTATATAAGATGATACCTGTAGAACTTAAGGAACTTAAGGCTCAATTATAGGAGTTATTGGATAAGGGTTTTATTAGACCAAGTGTGTCACCCTGGGGAGCCCCAGTTTTATTTGTGAAGAAGAAAGATGGGATTCTGAGATTGTGTATCAATTATAGGCAGTTGAATCAGGTGACAGTGAAAAATAAATATCCCTTATCGAGGATTAATGATTTACTTGATCAATTACTGGGAGCTCAGGTATTTACTAAGCTAGATTTGAGATCAAGGTACTATTAATTGAAAATAGCGGAAGTTGAGGTACTAAAGAGAACATTCAGGACTAAATATAGGCACTTTAAGTTTATGGTGATGCCTTTTAGGTTAAAGAATGCTCCAGCAGTTTTTGTGACTTTGATCAATAAGGTATTTTTAACCTTACCTAGATCATTTTGTAATTGTATTCATCGATGATATTTTGATGTGTTCGAAAAGTAGAGAGGAACATTATAAGCATTTGAGGTTAGTCCTACAGATAATGAGAGAGAAGCAATCGAATGCCAAGTTCAGTAAGTGTGAATTTTAGCTTGATTAAGTAGTATTATTGGGTCATATAATATCTTTACAGGGTATATAGGTAGACTCAAAAAAATTAGAAGCAGTGATGAAGTGGAAAGCTCCGAGAAATGTGTTAGATATCTGAAGTTTTCTTGGAATGGCAGGATATTATAGGAGGTTTGTCGAGGTGTTTTCTTTGATCTCAGCGCCTTTGGTAAAGCTTCTAAAGAAGAATGTACCATTCAGATAGATTGATGAATGCCAAAGGAGTTTTGAGGAACTAAAGCATTGGTTAACTATAGCACCGGTGTTAGTTATTCCATCTAGATCTGGAGGATAAGTTGTGTATAGTGATCCGTTACACCAAGGATTAGGACGTGTTCTGATGCAGCATGGTAAAGTGATTACTTATGCTTCGAGACAGTTAAGGTCTCCTGAGTTTAATTATCCAGTACATGATTTAGAGCTTGCTGCAGTGGTATTTGCTTTGAAAATTTAGAGACATTATTTATATGGCGAGACATTTCAGATATTCACTAATCATAAAAGTTTGAGGTATTTGTTAAGCCAGAAGGAGTTAAATATGAGACAAAGGCGGTGGATTGAATTGCTGAAAGACTATGATTGCACAATTAAATATCATCTTGGTAAAGGTAATGTTGTAGCCGTTGCATTAAGCAGGAAATCTAATAGTAATATGGCTTAAATTCAATCATCGAGGTTACCAAACCTAGTACAAGTAAGAACATTAAATGTTAAGTTAAATTTGGACCGAATCAAGCATTATTAACTACATTGAAGCTTAGATCGTTGTTGCAAAAAAGGATTAGAAAAGCTCAAAGTAAGGATCCAGAATTAGTGAATCTTATCGAGAAGTTAAAACTAAATTCAAATTCTGAATTTGAATTGAGAAATTATGCATTGTGTTTAAAGCAGAGATTGTGTGTACCTGATGTGGATGATTTGAGAAAAGAGATTTTGGAGGAAGCACACATAGCAGCTTATACTATACATCCTAGTACTACTAAAATGTATAATACATTGAAACAACATTTTTAGTGGCCAGGGATGAAGAAGTAAGTGGCTGAATATGTGGCTAAATGTTTGACTTGCCCACAGATTAAGGCAAAACATCAGGCTTCGGTTGGGAAGTTAAAATCATTGCTTATTCCGGAGTGGAAATGGGAGAGAATTACTATAGATTTCATTATAGGTTTGTCGAGGACTTCGAGGCAACATAATTCCATATGGGTCATTGTTAATAGATTGACAAAGTCGGCTCATTTTACTAGTGAGAGAGGATAATACACTGGATCAATTAGCTCGAAGGTATATGAATGAAGTAGTGAGATTACATGGGATCCCAGTATCTATTGTATTAGACTAAGACCCCAGATTTACTTTGAGATTTTGGGGCAGTTTACAGACAAGTTTAGGTATGAAGTTGAACTTCAGTATAACATTTCATCCTCAGACGGATGGACAGAGTGAGAGAACAATTAAGACTGTTGAGGATATGCTAAGAGCTTGTGTTTTAGAGTTCTAAGGAGCATGAGATCAATATGTAGCTTTGATTGAATTTGCTTACAATAATCATTATCATAGTAGCATCAGTATGGCACCATATGAGACTTTATATAGTAGAAAGTGTCATTCGCCTTTGTATTGGGATGAAGAGGGTCTAAAGATTGATGAAGGCCCAGAGTTGATTTAAGTTACTGTTGATAAGTTTAAACTGATCCGTAGTAAAATTAAATCGGCCCAAGATAGACAGAAGAGTTATATAGATCTGCAGCAGAGAGATATGGAGTACCAAGTAAAAGATAAAGTGTTTCTAAGAGTATCACCTTGGCGAGGTGTGCTGAGGTTTGGTAAAAAGGGTAAACTAAGCTCTGGACACATTAGTTTATATGAGATTATTGAGAGAGTTGGACCATTGGATCATAAGTTAGCACTACCTACTGAAATGGATTAAATTCACAATGTGTTTCATATCAGTATGCTCAGGAGATATCGGTCTGATCTGACATATATGTTACTGGTCAGGAGATTGAAATTGCTAGTAACTTGAGTTATGTTAAAAAACTGATCAAAATATTGGGCTATCAGATGAAGTAATTGAGAAACCGAATGATCCTACTGGTGAAAGTCCTTTGGAGGAATCATTCGAGAGAAGAAGCCACATAGGAAACGAAGGAGAATATGAAGAATCAATACCCCCATTTGTTTGATCAATCAGGTAAGAATTTTGAGGATGAAATTTTTTAAAGGTGGAGAATTGTAATATCCGGTTTTCCATACTGAGAATTAGAGCCCTAGGCTATCAAAATACATGAAAAATAGCATTGAGAAATTATGAGATGCATAGCATTCACATGCATACCATTAGCATACACACATATGAATTTTGATTTTTGTACATATTGCAAAGACTGTATATGCACTCAATTAACATGTTCTGGGTATGAAAGACTTAAAATGATCATAAAGTAGTGATGTCTCTAAGTATGTGAAATTTGTGGAGAATTGAGGAAGAAAGACTGTGCATGATCTTGCCCTCAGTGCACCATCATAGCCTATTTACTTGCCTTCTGTCATGACTATGACAAGGTCCCCCAAGATCGTGAGCCTAGTTCTGGATTGATAATTTCTATTTTGTGTACATGTTGAACCAACTGAGAAAAAATCACTCTAAATTATTGTATTTGGACTTGATTAAGGCTTGGAATGAACCTAGGTTGTTACTTGATTAATTGGTGAAAGAGCTTGATATGTTTAGGTTGATAATTGATGTTTTAACAAAGGAATGAATTGATGATATCAATGTATATGAAATCTGGAAATTTAAAGTCATTAATAGTATAAAAGTGTTCATAGAAATGCTAATGTGATCCAAAGAAAGTGAGTAAGGTGTATTAAGTAATAATGAATGAGAATTTGGATATTATATGATCATATAATGCTAAAATAAAATTGGTGAATTAATGATTGATGATATTAGAATGAGCAAGTATTCTTGAGGTATAAACCTAAGTGTAAACTAGAAATATCTAAGTGATAATGTTTGAATGATCATGACTTATGATTAAAGACATATACCCGGGAAAATCATTGAGCATGCATTCTACATAAAACATATACATATGTGTATGATTGAATACTAATTTGAATGATCAATTTAGTAATGTGTATAAATGTGTTTATTCCATGAATTAGATGCTCAAGTCGAACGCCAGCATCCAGACGTTGCCGGTTCATCGAAGCAATAGCTATATGAAGCTTACTGTGAGTCAACCTAGATGTTTCTCACTAGGATTGATTGTATCTTCTTAAATTTCAGTTATTAAATTGTTACTGATGTGAATGTGATAATTCCGAACATTGATGGTCCGAGGAGTTTGATAAATGAGATTGCAATGGGAGTGTTTCTAATTGAATGTGTATTGGGAAAAACATATGTTCTTAACAAAAATGTTGAATGTCGGACTTAGGTCCGATGAACATGAAAAATGACTGTATCTGAAATGAATGAAAGTTATTGAAAGTGTAATATGTGAATTCATGCATTTCATTACATTATTATGCATGATCAGATAAAGGAGTTGTGACTGGAGTGACCAATGAAAAAGAGCTTAAAGCTCAGAAATGAGCATAAAAAACCACATGTTCAGTATATAAAATGAGCCTGGTATTTACAATAGATACAGGACATTTATGAATGAGCCCGGTATCCACAACGGATACAGGACAGTTAAAAAGACGCTCAGTCACAACAAAGTAACAATGAAAGCGAATCACATATGCATTTGTATTTGTACACATGTATGTATTATGTGAAAGATTAAATGATTTTAATGAATTGTGATATTATGAATGACTGAGAAAACGATCAGATTTTTATGAAATGAGTATATGAAATATGTGATGTTCATGATGTATATTTAAGATGAAGTATATTGTGAAATTGGTTTTGATATATGATATATGTGTTTTGATATGAGTGAGCACATCAATGATGGTTCACTCATTGAGTTCGTAAAACTCATCAAAATTGCAAATGTTGATTTTCAGGTACGAGGGAGATATAGTTCTTAAGGCAGACTAGTAGACATATAGTTCTGTCGATTTTGGACTTAAGAATGGCTAAAAGATCGGTCAGCTGATACTGAGGAGTTTAGATAGAATGTTTTTGTATAGTTCCTCATTCATGTAGAATGTTGTAAAAGAGTAGTAAACTCTTATATGTTTTTGATATCATATATATGGATTTTGTAGTGAAATGCTACAATATAAATTATATTTTATAAATGAAATGGAATGTTTGATCTTTTGGCTACTTATGTTATGTATGATGCCAAAATAAGTGAATGTGATTGCTCTAATATGCCAATTTCATAGGGTATGTTCCTGAACATCCGTCGGATGTTCAGTTATATGCCTCGTGAAGGTGGGCTGTTACATGATAAGTATGTTGTTAGATCCTAATGTCACCAAATAGGGGGATGAATTAGGTGTTTAGAAAAATCAATAATTTTTCTAACCAATGAACTTAATTTGTCAACAATCAATATATATATTTATACGTAGTCTTGTTAAAAATGATGTTAGATCCTAATAGAACCTAAGAGGGAAGATGAATAAGGTGTTTTTAATAATCAAGAATTTTATTAACTAATGAAATCGATTTATCAACAATTAATATATATATGAATAAATGGATGTTAAGCAAATAATTGAATAATAATTTAAAGAGGATAAGGAAGAAAAAATGCAAATTGATTTACACTAGTTTGGTAAACAGCCAATGCTTACATCCACTTTGAAGACTCTTTCTGAAATTCCACTATAATTCTTCTTTTAAGGCAAAAAGTAACCTTTGTCATTCTTTCACGTCAAAAAGGGACCCTTTTATAACCTTCTTCTAAGGTGAAGAGGAACCTCGATATCACTTGTACATATAAATTAGAGCCTTATCCTCAACATACTGAGATCCTTAGTTTTCCAATTTTACTTATACATTAGAATGAAGAATATATCACCATTGTATCATATAACATTCTAGTTAATGAGGAACCCACTAAACTCATCCAAAGTGATAGAGGTTTGAGGTAAGGAGATCCTTTATCTCCTTAGCTCTTCACACTTGGCATTGAGGTGTGAAATATGACTCATCAAGCTAATCATTCATTAAGAGACAAATTTCCAATTTCATTAAATGTGCAAAAAAATTAAGATTTGTAGCCTCTCATTTATAGATAAGCTTATCCTTTTCTCCAAGGTTGATGATTGTTTAGTTTTTTAAAGGTTGATTTGAATACTTTCAAGATTATGATAAGGCTATTTATTAATACAAATAAAGCCACATTCTTATTTTTGAAATATAATATATATATATATATATATATATGGCTTTCATCCTTGATAGGTTTAAAAGTTAGGAAACCCCTTATAACTTATGTTGGAATTACTATATCCTTTAAAAGACCCCTTACTAATGAGTTCCATGATTTGATAGAAAGGATTAGAAAATGATTTCCATCTGCTGTAACTTAAAACTTATCTATAACTATAAGAGAAATTGATAAATTCATTAGTTAATAGCTTACATATCTATTGGTCCTCACATGTTTTTATACTTATAAACATAACGAAGATAATACAAAGGCTAATTAGACAATTTCTATCAGCAGTGGATAGCTCTAAATTTGCTTCAGCCAAGGTGAAATGGAGGTAGCTTTACTTACCTAGTGATGAAGGGAGATTAGAAATTATCTCAATCACAATACGCTCGTAATGAAGAGGACATAAAAAATACTTATTGATAAGCAAGCATTATGGCTAAAGTAAGTACATTCACACTATTTGAACAAGGCAAGCTTTTGGAAAACTTAACCAATATATGACTCTTCTTGGACTATGGTGACTATGTAACAAGTGAGAGACAATGTTAGATGGAGTATCTTCTCTAAGATAGGCAATGGACATTTCACCTTCTTCTAGCATGATAATTAATCAATTATGGGGCCTCTTCATACAAGAGTTAGAATATTTAAAATGAATTAATAAAATATAAGAGTTATAATATTTAAATTGAATTAATAAAATTAGTTAGTAAAAATTAGGAATGAAAAAATAAAATAAAATTTGTAAATGTATAGTGTGATGTAGATAAGAATAAATAAATTAATTGTAATATTTAAGTCAAAAGTTAAAAAATTAAAACAATTATATTAAGTCACATCCGTGAAATTTAAAGAAATTATATATTATATATGATTAAAAAGTAAAAAAATGAGTCATGAGTGTGACTTAATAAGTCACACTCGTGGCTGAAAATAGATCCCTAAATGGTTGTGTAAATTTTCAATTTAGCCATACAACTAAATATCATGCCTACACGAGACACAGCTGGAGTATACCAAACCGGTGAAGATGCAACTCAGGTGACCTTCGCAATGCATAAGCGGATATTTTCAGGTACGAGGCAATGTTAGTGACGTTTGAGAGAAAGGATTTCCCCACTTTCATTTGTGGCTTGTGGTATTAAAAGTAGTATACCTAGGTGTTTCAAAGGTCAAACTCGTCCTGGAAATGGAGCTGCAGTAGATCTGTGAAGATGGAACATAGGTATAACCCTTTCTTTAATTTATTATACATTGTATCTTAGAAAAGTAAAAAAAATTGTAGATTGGAAACGTCGGGTAATGAAAGGATTGGTGGCTTTTAGGAAAGTAATACTTCCTCTGTAGAAAGTATAGGCTTTCACCTCAATGACTTTCTTAAGAAGGCAAGAGTGGAAAAACACCCTATTCGTGGATAGTTTCAAAAGCTTTCAGGATATATCAATATTCAAGGTTTCCCTACTAGTCATGTGCACTATCTGACTTGTCCTTGGTACATCTTATATGAAGCAGTACCTTACTCGATGACTAATTGTCGCATGAGATCAACACTTTTACTGCAATCACTATATTTGTCTCCATTGTTATCCTGAAAGTAGTTCAAGATTTAACTAAAATAAAACATCACATAAGGCAAAGTCAAGAATGAACAAGATAACAAAAGCTACAAGAAAGAAAAATAACAGATTCTAGCTAACCAGAATAGGTTCGTTAGTTCACTAAATGGCTTCATTATGCCTAACATTGACTAATATGATGCCTATGTTTTAGGATTACTAAGTGATATTAGAATTAGTCTTATTTTTAATGTCATAGACTTGACTATTTATCATAGATATATTGGTGCACAATCTCCTACTACAACTATTTTGAGAATTCCAACCATTCCTTATATTAAAGAATTGCAAGCAATATGTACTTGTGTTTCTATAATTTTATTTTATTGTTTTAGGTATGGTTATCAAGTATGCCTTGTATGAGGTTTTCGACATCTTCATCTTCTCCATCGGATGATATGCCCATTTTAGGTAATACTTGTCCTCAATTTGATAGTCATGAGAGCCAATTAAGGTATGCAACTTTGAAAGATCAGTAGATTATTCCGAATCGATTTATCGATTATGGAGCTATTATTGAATTAGGAATAGCAGACCGAGTGAATGAATTGTTGCATAACATAAGGTGGAATATATTTGCTTAATTGTAAAAAAATTCATACATTAAATTAACTCTAGAATTTTTGAAAACTTTGCAGTTGATCTTTAACGATGATGGCACTATAAATAATATAATATTTAAATTAACGAATATACCACGTGTAATTACTTTAGATGTATTGACTAGTATATTTGGATTTTTGAATAGTGATTTATGCAGCTACCATGATGATTTTAGGCCTATAGATTTTTGGAATCAAATTACTAATTCAAAAAATGCTTTCTCTCTAAGTAGGTCTAAATTATCTGCTTTAGTAGACCCTAGCCTTCACTATCTTCATAAGTTTTTAACTTCTACATTATTTGGTAGAGGAGATAGTCAAGGTGTAGTCTCTAAAGCATAATTGTTTGTGTTGTGGCGTATGGTGCATGCTAAACATTTTATTTCTGGTATGTGGTTAAGTATGCATCTATTTGATGTGGTTAAAGCTAGAGCTGGTAAAATAGTAGTTGGAGCTTTTGTTACCCAAATTGTAGAGCACCTTGATTTACTAACTGAGAAAACAGTTATACAGTAAGTTTCAGGTAACTCTAGTTTAGACTTGCAATCATTGGTGTCTATGAAGATTGTTAGGTGATAAGGTGATCGTTATGCTCTCGTTAACGACGACACAACAAAAGCTTTAAGTAGCAAGTGTCGTCATGTCAGAGCAGCTAAAGGTAGACAAGAGGATGATGTGTTTCCATCCGAAGCTAGGCGATGGAGCATTGCTCCTACTTTTGTTGAATATCAATCATTGCTGAATCAACTAATTGCATTTGAACGGGGAACGAATGATAGATTGGATAGGATTGAGGCTAGCATAGCAGAGAAAAGGAATTTCCTAGTGAATTTAAATACTCGTTTCAGACAACGTCCACCTTCATCTTAGTATTGTATTTATATCTTTTTCCATTTATTATTTTTATTATTTGTCTTTAAATTATTTTTAATTTTATTGTTTGTTTTTATTTATGTTATTTGCATCTTAGATCCTTTGTTTTCCTAGTATTGTACATTGCGTGTTTCTTTTCTTTTTTAATAGCTATAGATGCATGGTTATTAAATGAAGTTGACCGGGACTGTAAATGCATAATATGAGTGAATTAATATATTTGCATGCTTAAACTGATTGACTTGGATTTCAATTAAAATGATATTAGCTTGTTGTGATAGATGAATGAGACCTTCCTTTGGTAAGAATTTGAGTTTTTTTGAAATATTAAACACTAATTAAAAGTATTCATTGCTGAGAGCATTCTTTCATGGTTAAGCAAATCTAGAACTTGCTTGCAAATACTAGTCGAGATTACATAATCTTATATAAACATTAAAGGGATGAAGCATTTAGGATTTATCTTGACAGCTTAAAAAGCCATCATGATATTATCCTTAGTAAGCCCCTTTGAGCTTAAACGAAACTTTTTGTTGGTTGAAACCTAAAATATGAACCTTAGCCTTAATTGTTTATCTTTTTTCATTACATTTTCCATAAGAGCAAGTTGAGCATTTAAAAGGTATAATCGACTATAGGGAATAATTGTGGGAGAAGCATAGCATATAGTTAGGTTATAAGTTAGTGGTGGGATGGGTTGTAATATTTTGTATTTGTTATCCACATTTTTTCCCTTTTTGAATTTATGTTGTTGTAAATTGGGGAAAAAATGAAAATATATCAAGCAAAAAAATGAGAAAAAGGGAAAAAAAGCAAAAAAGGAAGAGAACTAAGAAATGTAAAGGAAAAAAAGGCAAAAAGGAAGAGAAATAAAAAAAGAAAGCGGAGAATGGAAAAGTCATGGAGATTGGTAGGGTTAAGTTTGTAAATGGAAAGAAAAAATCGAATGTTTTATGTTTTATTGGTTTGTATTATTTTAAATGCTCAATTAGTTCTATAGTGTAAAGCCTAGTTTTATCTTTTTTCCTACCTTTGGCTTGGCCCTATTACAACCAAAATAAAGACCTTTAGATCAATGTTTATGTTTGATATTTAGTAGTGAAGATTAGATTAGTAAGCAAGCTTATGGTAGATGTTTAACATGAAATGAATAATGAATCCATATTTTTGACCTTTGAATTCGTGAGAGGGTGGAAAGTGGAGTGAGCATCTATCACACTTGTTAATGGTCTTTTAGTTGATGTACTTGTTAATTATGGTTATGTATGCCAAAGATATTTTGTTCATGAATTATTACGAGATTGTTATTGAATTGATCTTTGAAATCTTTAATTATTAAATGAGAAAATAATTTTTTGTTATTATTAATTTGTTCTTTTGTGTTTGTGTTTTCAAAGTTTAGTGTTTTTGGTTTCGGTTGAGTACATGTATAATTTAAGTATGGAGGTATTATTATCGTTAATTTTGTGTAATTTGGTTTCTTTTTGTACGTTGAAAATTTTAAGAATCTTAACGATATTATGTTGTGAACAAGGGATGAAGAGGCATTAATCTTCACTCATTTCATCACATTTGGAGACCAGACGAGATGCAGAGAAAGGAAGAAGAGAAGAAAATTAGAGAGAGTTGGTGAAAAAGAAAGATTGTGGATAATTAATATGTGTTAATATGCATGCATATGCAATTTCAAATATATTATGTTGTTATGTGAAAATGTTTTATTTGTCAGTGGAAGGTTTTGCTTCTTAAATAGTTTTAGTTTGTTGGGTCATTATAGATTTTGATGTTTATATAGTATTTGATTTCTTTGTGGACAAGGTTTTACCATAATGTGTATGTTTAATTGATAGTCTTAGTGTAGGTTTAAGAAAAGATAAAATAAAAATAGTTGGCCATATCGTTAATTTGATCTTATTAAACTTTGTAAGTTTGACATAATAATAAGTAGGCAAATAGGCGAAAATGATTAGGATGTTACGGAAGATGGAGAATAAAATTCTAATGTTAGAATAATATAAAATTGACAGAATAATAAAAGCAAATGGATAGATCATAGTTGCTCTGTAATTCTTGCATTTAGCAACTTTTAAATATAAGTTTAATTGTTAAGTTGAAAGATATTTAGAAAAAAAGAATCAGTAAAAAATTGTAAATTATGATTTACAATAGATATTGATTTGTTGTGGTAGTTATTTATTTTATATTTGCAGAATAATATTGTAAAAAGGACATGTTAATCTATGATTTCAGGCACATTTTTTAATAAAATGAAAAGGGTTGTGTATAAAATTAAAAGTGGTTTAAGATGGAAAAAGTAAAAATTGAGTTTATTGTATGCAATTTTGAATTATCACGAGAATTATCACCAAAACAAGGTGATAGAAAATATCTAAGAAGCTTTCATTTATGTAGAAATAATTCAATGCTATGTAATATCAACATAATTGTTCAAATCAGGCTAACATTTAACATTTTTACCTTCTACAATATGGGTGAAATGTGATATCAACAGTTCAAATCAGACTAACATTTTAGGGTAAAATTTTTATTAATTTGTTGTCATAGATGCGAATCTATTCGAGGAACATGTGTAGGAATTAAAATGCAATAGAAAAGACGGCATGTTAAAAGGAAGCAAATAAACAAATTAACATAATGGTTTGTGTGATATGTTGAAATTTCTATGAATTTAAAAATAATTATTTAATGAATGTGGATGAGTTAAATAAAGAGAATTGTGATATGTAAGTCACGACTGTATTTTGTTTTAAGTATCCCAAGACTATTAAATTAGGAACTAAAAATGTAAAAGAAGAGTAAACCCAAGTACAAGTGAGAAACACATAAGGCTAGCAGAAAAAGTTCAAGAAAAGAGGAAATTAAATCATCAAAGTTACAAAGTTACATGTTTATATTGTTTTTCGTAATGCAAAAAAAGTCTACAACAATTTGGGTTTTTTGTTGCTCTCATTAATGTCTGCATTTGAGGCTGGTGTCAGTTCACTATCGCTGAATCTTTTGTGAAGACATTGTCTTACTTTTGAAGAAGAACTAACAATATCTTAAAAATATATAAAAATATATATTAGCCACAGAGTTTAAAAGTGAACATTACGTTTTTTCATAAAAATGCTGAGTAAATAAATAACAGATAATAACATAATTTATCCTAAAAAAAAAGAAGTTGGATGTAGTTTGATCAAGATAAAAATGGAAATTTTGATTGAATAAATAATGATAAAAACATAAAATAGATGTAGATGTAATTTCAGCGTTGGTATTTTGATCATCTATTGAAATGTCATCATATTTTTGAATTGAAGTTCTTTTGTAATTCAACATCATCAGTTTGATAGTAATAGATAATTGTGAAGCGTTGTCTTCCATCAGGTGACTAGATTTGGACAGGTTTGATATGAATAAGAAAGGTCTTCATTTTCAATTCTGTATGTACCTTTTCTAGAGGAAGTTCGATATTATTTTTATGGGAAGGAAAAAATGTAGATATTTAGTAAAATGATAAAGTTCTAACAATTTTTTATTAAATGTAAATCTATTTGCAGTAAATGAAAAATATAACCTGATGGTGAAATTGCGTAGCTTCAATTGCAGTGAAGTTCAAGAGCTTTCACCAATTTCACCAAAAATAGAAGCTATGATAGCTCCTATTTCATCTGTTAAATCACATCATACCGACATCTACATTGAAAAAAGTTAATGAGAAAATGTATCTTAATTGATATATATAATAATTCATTTACGATCAAACCCTCATATAAAAGAAAGGAGATCATTAAAAAAGAACTAAAATCCCAAAAGCGAAAGCCACACCCGTGACATATTAAGTCACACTCGTGAGAAGGTGTGAAAAACAAATTAAAATTAAAATCACACCCATGACATGTTAAATCACCCCCATGAGAAGGGCTCACGGGTTTAACTTAACATGTCACACTTGTGAGATATGTTGTTTTCTCATGGGTATGACTTAGCATGTCACACTCATGACATATAATGTGTTCTTCTCACAGATGTAAGATGAATATTTCAACTATTCCCTTCATTCGTTTGGTTGTTGAGAAGATTAATTTGCTAATGTCATAAAAAAATTTATTTCCAACAAATACGTTGCATCACAAGAAAAGGTAGAAAATTCTCAAGAAAAAAGAGAAAAAGAAATGCATGGGTTTAACTAAGAGTTTCTCTCTGCAATAATTGCAAGTAAATGTAATTCCATAAGTAACGGTTGTTGAGTGAAAGCATTTTTTATAGGCCATATACCAGTACTTTTGCAAAATGTGCTGAAAGGAAATGTGATCTTTAATCCATGCTGTCTGCAAATATATAGACAGATTTTTATTAGAAATATTAATATCAGATAAACAGTGTGCGAGGCGGAAAACTTACAGGATAATATAAAATGTATTTACCTTGGACTTTAAGAAGATGATTTCACCTTAGACTTTAAGAAGATGATTTTACTAATTTTTTAATCTGATCCGAAAGACATATCAGGACTATATCTGAGATAAGCTTGTTGGTTAACAAGGTTTTTGAGCTCTTTAGTATTTTGTTGTTCCCTGAAAAATGATAATTATAAATGTAAAAGCATAAAAATTCTAAATTTTGTATATAAGTTTATTTGTTGTTAGAGCAAAGATGAAAAAAGTGACAGTACCAATTTTTAAGATCTGTAGCTTCTTGTATTAGTGGATCAATAAGAATTGCAGAGTCAAACCACATCGATAATGTACCACCTAAAATATTTCAATTATAAGGTAAGAATAAAATAGAAGAATTAGTAAAAGAAAAATGTGAAAGGGTGATGAAAAAAGAATAAAATTACCACTGTAAAAGTTTACTTTTTACCCTACGACACACAATTATTAGATAAGTATTTAATGATTCGACAACTTGTTAGCCCTCATTAGTAACAAGATCATTCCACATTGATAGTATAACGGTTTGTTGCCTAATATAAAAACGGAAAATTTTAGAAAAAACTCGTGTCAAATTTTAAAAGTTATAGAGAATAATAGAGAAGGTAACATACTATTTGTTAGCAAGAACAAATTTTTGGATAGTTGAAAGCTTCCCATTTTTGTTAATTTGTTTTTGATTTAAAACTACAACAACGACTGCTAAAATATCTATCACATGTCAAAGATAAATATAATTAGATATAGTAGGTAAAAAAGTCAGAGTTCTAGAAAGAAACAAATAAAGGATCTAAATGATTGATTTTTCCTTGTCGTTTGTATAGTTGATAAGATTCGTAAAAGGTGTATAGTTGAATTTGATGGGGATGATGTTGTCATCATCTGTTACAGGTTCAACAACAGTGCGACTTGTAATAATCGATTGAATTTTCAAGTTTTCAGTTTGGTACTGAGACGGAATTAGTCTTGACAATGGCGTTATAAATGATATATTTTATACGGCTACAAAATATGGCTCATTCGTTCAATATCATTGTTAAAGATAACAACTTCAACTTGTGATCCCTGTTAATAATAAACATACAGTTAATAATTAAGTTAATGAAAAAGGGAAGATTTTCAATGAAGAAAGTATAGTTGTTATACCTCAGAATAAAAAAGGATAAACTTTTGTCTCTTCGATGGCGTGCTGGCTGATGTCACAATATGTTGTTTTTCTTAGATAGTAATTCCACATGACCACCATTGAGTACTAGGTAAAATATCCTTGATCAATAAACGCTTTTCCATCCTTTAAAAAATATTGAATAAAAAATAAGAAAATTAATTTTTTATATGGAATGAAATTAAATAAAATTGAACAAAACAATTCATATACCTTTTGATAATTTTGTGCTTTATAATTTAACAAACTGGAAAATTTCATGGAACATAATATTTCTTTTTTTGATCAATTTTTGAAGACTCAAAAGTTCTTGAAATAATCAAAACTTTAATTGATTCAGGAATCCGAGCTCTTGACAAAGCCACATATAATTGTCCATGTGAGAATATGGGCTGATAGAGATAAATTCCTACATAATCAAGTATTTGACCCTGGGATTTATTTACGGTCATTGCAAAACATAAATGAAGAAGGAATTGTGTTCTCACAAAAGGTATTCCATTTTTTCATTTTCTGAAGGTTGCAAGGGAATCTTAGGTATAAAAACTTGTTTTCCTTTGTGAGTTCCAAAGACAATTTCTGCAGAAATTGTATGGTCTTTTAACTGTCGACATATCAACTTTGTGCCATTGCACAGTCCCTCAGTTGGATTCAAAATTCTTAGGAGCATAATTGGGCAATCTTCTTTGAGAAAGAGTTTGTGTAGAGGTAGACCATTAGGATTTAAAGAATTTTGAAAATCTTCATAATTTGCTTGATGTCTTCGGTCAACAATTTTGTCAAAACTTATGTACAAATGCAAATTTCTTGATAATTTATTGATCATCATTTCATTAATTTCGTCAACACAACCATTTGTTGGACATAGTGCATATTTATTTATCATTTGATATGGATTAGACGCATATAAGCTTAGATTAGGGAAGATGTTATCAACCTGGTGAAGGCAACAGTGCATAAGAAACATGTCTTTTTAATTTAAAAAATAAAAATAGATAGTAAAGGAAAATTCTAAAAAATTTAGCCTGTTAAGAGATTCATCCTTGTTATGGTAAGGAGTATCCAACTGTTTTGGTAAGAAAATTTTATCTTGCTCATCAACTGGTTCTGTACCTTCTCTAACACGTAATAACAATTCACAAAAATCTAGATTTTATATAACTCTCATATTTATTGTCAAAGAAAATTTTCGTATATGTGGCCAAAGATGCAAATTTAGAAGACTTGAATCAATTAGTTGTTATTTGTTTGACGAAAATCACTGCCAAATATAACAATTTTTCCTCCAAAAGATTAATTAGAGTTCATGATATCTTGAAGTAAGCCATCAAATGCTTCAATGGCTTCTCGTTTAGTCATCGAAGCCACGTCCCATAAGATAAGATTAGATTTAAATATCAGTTTTGCAATACTGCTCTGCTTACTTAACTGACAAACTTTCTTTTTGAAAAATCAAGCGGGATTTTAAATCTTGAGTGAGCTATCCTGCCACCAGGAAGGACTAATGCTGCAACACTTGATGTAGTAATAATAATTGCAGCATGACTTTGTGACCGTAAAATTGTAAGAAGAGCCCGATACAAGAAAGTCTTGCCAATTCCACCGGGACCATCAGTAAAAAAACTGCCACCACTTGAAGCCAAAATCGAATGCAAAATCAAATCGAAAATGTATTTCTACTCGTTATTCAACCTTGAATGTAATAATAAGTCTTTAGATCAATCTGTATATTCTTCTCGCTTTTTATTTCTTTGCTAAGATGTTGATAGTTAACTTCAAAGTGATAATCAGTAAAATGATAATCGTTTAAGCTTTTCCCCATTTGTTATAGGGATTTATTAATATCTTGAAGAGCCATCCTTATAACATCCTCAGATATACATGTACTATAGGAGGAAGTATGTTGGTAGTAAGAACAAAGATAATCTTTGAATATTTCCTAAAACTACTTAGGAATCGCTGGTGAACAATAGAACATGAGTGTAATAAATAAAAGTCTAAGGGAAGCTAGCATTTGAAATAAAACAGCTTCCTCTAGAGTTTGTTGTATATAAAAATCAGATGCTAGTAGTCCTAACTTCAGTTTAGCCTCCCTAAAACAGCTTGTTTTTTCACCATCAACAATTAACAAGTGATCAAATGATGTTGGTCTTTTAACATGTGTAAGTAATAATCTCAAGTACCACATTTCTCCTTCTGTAGGGTCAACAATAACCGATCTTCCAATCATTTTTTTCAACTTCTTTCTGACCATGTTTTTGTCTTTCGATTCCAAAAAAAATGTTATAGAAAATCTTTACAAAATTTTCAGGTTTTTGCCTTTTTATTTGTCAAATTCGTTTTGAAAAATTCCGTCAGCATTGTTTTGAAAAAGTCAATTTTCTCAACAAATATAGCAAGTCTATATTTTTGTCAAAGGAAATGAACTGTTGATTTAAAAGATGAACCTAGAGTATATAAACTAATGGATTAATCTCTACTAGACGAAATTCATATATACGCCATAAAGCTTCAAGAGGTGAAATCCAACGACCTTCTTGAAAATTACTAATTTCATCAATATCAGTTGTAGCCTTTTAATCGACAATGGTAAAATTGATAATATCATGGCTCTTAAACACATATTTATATAATTATTTAACAAGCTTAACAGTGAAACATATTTCAACATTTATATGGCAATCAATAAGCAGCAAGAGGTACGGATTATCAACCTTATATCTACAAATCTTGACTTTTCGACCATCATCACTTCTTCTATAACATGGATAATTGTCTTCATCGTGAATAGTAAAAGGAGTAAAATTTTTAGGATAATAGTTTTTACACACGCCATTTCTCATGCAAGGGCAATCTTTATTCAGAAGACCACAAGGACCATGAATCATATGCTTAATGACAATAGAATATAAGCACGGATTTTGATTAGGATCTGGTATTTCAGTAGATATGATCTGGTCATAAGAATTTGGATTTAGCAATTTAGAATGTGCTTAAGTATCAGCAACAAATGAGCATAAGGGAATCCACACTTTTGAAACTTAATAACATAAATACATGCGACGTCTCCGAAGATTTGTTTTTTTATTAAATCATTTTTAAGAACTTCAAATTTAGCTCTAAACACTCTTGCCAGTAAATTTGGCCTATCTTGTGGCTTTTTATGAAACTTAAGGTTATCTTGAATCTCTCTCCACATAAGGGTGCAAGTTATAGTGAGGAAAATTATCTGGTTTGCCATACTTCTATACTTTTATATCCCTCGGACCACTAACAAATGAAGCTAGGAGGACAACTCGACGACCAATTTTACAACCTTCTATTTGATCAACAATAATACTTCTTAAAACACCTTGCAGTATCTCTGTCTTTATCTCATTTTGTCTTTTTCTATGGAAATCAAGCCTAGATGTTTCAATCTTTATATAAGTTCCCACAACAAATTGTTGAAGTAGCCTTAAGCTTTGAAGCAGCATAGATTCATCATGTTCTCTTATTTGGTGCCTATAACAATAATATTCTCTACTAGAAACAGTACCATCTTTAAAGTATTCTTGATTAGCAACTAATAATTAAACAAATAAATATGATAAGTGAAATGGTAACATAAGATAATGTTGTCAAAATGAAAAAGGAAAAGACAAACTTGCCTGTGTTTTCTATAGTGAACAATTCAGATGGATCAGTAAAGGAGTTGAAATTAACATTACATCCTTCATCTGAAACATTGCTTTTGTCTTTCTTTGGAATCAATCGCTTAATTCTACGATGCCATCCAGATTCACTGCGAGGAGATAAAAGAGGATATTGAAGGGAATCATAACATGCATAGTAAGACTGGATTCTATAACTTGTTCCCGAGTGAGTATAAACTTGTATGTGAGGACATTTATCAATCTTTTTGTCATTGATCTCAGTTTATATAGCAAGCACTTGTGATGTAGTAGGAAGATTATAAACACACTGATCAAGGCCAGGATAATACCTTAAAACAATTGCATGATTCTCAAGCGTTGGAATGCTCCTAAGACTTTTGAAGAACTTGGCATAAGGATTATCTTGCAAAATTGACATAATCAGTTTTAATGTATCCTCATGAAGTTTATCACAACATTATCTAAGAAATAGAGTTGGATACCAAATACCTTGTTAGTTTTTAAAACTAAAATGTCAAGGAAATGATAAACTTAACCTTGAACACGAAATGTGTAAACGCCTTTCTTATTCTTGTTAGTTCTCAATCATATCTAGCTCTATATGAAGTAAAAGCCACATTATTATTGTATGTATGAACATTCTTCCTGAAATGTTCATATTCTTCATCACTATTAATAAATAATCATTTTAGAGCATATGGCATTTGAGGAGCAATAATGGAAATCTCTCCTGATGAACAGCAAAATGATGAGGGCCCTACATAAAATCTCTTCGCATTACAATGTTCACAGTTTAGAACAACAGGAAGTTGTAAAGGCTCAACAGATAAATTTTGCAAGGATGTTAACTTTAACGAAGAATGATAACAATTTATCCTTTTAAAGATTCAGAGAAAGGTTGATGACTTTGTGTAGTAACAATAAAAAAATGGAAAAAAAAACACAGGAAAAAAGATTTATACCTTAATTCTCGACAGGTATCATTGTGCTAGGTTAAATTGAAGAGGAAAATATAGTTGTACAATGTAAATTATGACATGTGATATTAGATGCTTCAACTATTAACTTTGCATGGAGAATTTCTTTTAGTTAGAGAAAGGAATGAGTTGCATTGACATGATTAACGTTAAAATCGATAAATTGATTTTGTGCGAGCTAATTAGTAGATTGATTAAAACAAGTTTACCATCAGAAGGTAAGTTATCGATGGTAGGATAGAAAGGTTGATGACCAATTGTTTGAGAACAAGAAGGCAAAGTAGCGTTTCTTTTTTTTGCATCACGAGCTTCTCTACATTGTCATAGGAGTTCGTTTTTTTTCATTTTCTAGCATTTTAGCATACTTTTTACATCTCTTGGCATTTCTATCCATTTCTAAATGCAGAAAAGAGTTGAACAAAGATAAGGACGAATAATAATAATTAATAGAAAATTTATTAATTATTTCTTAGACAATATTAACCTTCTTTATATGTATATTAATAATATATTTTATAGATATTTAAATATTCGTATTAATAACATTCACATTAATATCTTACATTTAACAAAACCTTCTTTATATATATATATATTCATAATATATTTTTAGATATTTAAATATCCATATTAATAACATCAACGCTAATATCTTACATTTAACAAACGATATATTTATCAAAGAAGGCAAAAATTTAAAAAGGTCGCCATAATAATATCACCGGAATAAAGTGTGAGGTAAATAAAGGATTAGAAGAAATAAACAGGTTATTTTATGTCAGTTAAAAAATGAGACAGATAAAATGAAATTTTATATAATAAAGTTTTTAGCAAACTAAACATAACTGAACAAGAATAAAACTTTAAACAAAAAACGATTTCAGAAAAAGACATATTTAAAAGGCTAAATGTGGTGAGTGGAAAATTTGTCGACTGACTATTGTGTAAGTCACAATCGTGAAACTATAGAAATTAGCGCATTTTATCATGTATTATAGAAAAGATGATAACAATAAGAATCGACGCTATAAATTGCGAAATAAGTAATTACTATTACGAACTCTGTCAAAAAGTTGATGAAAAAGATAGAAAACAACTTCATTATATATTCTACCTAACATAATAACAATGAATGAAATGAAAGATTAACAGGATATAATGCTACACATTTAATCTCTGCTGTCAACCCTATTTCTATTGTCAACTATATTAAGCAGTTCATGCAAGTCAAGGTTAATTCACAACCGTGGATAGAAAACAAATCTATTATATATTTTTCCCAACAACATGTTATAAAGGAAACAAAGAACTTACATATGGTGGATAAATAAAGGCCAACTCTTGTTCACTGAAATGAAGAAGATGTGATGCGTTCAATCTACGGTAGAAAAAAGATTGACTAAGATAAAATGCGACATATGTAATTTACTATTCTCACTTTTTGTTAAAAAGTCCTAAGTGACGATTTCGTGCTACAACGGATGATGAAAAAGATAAAAATAATAAAAATATAAAAATAGCAACTCCATTATATATTTTACACAATATGTTATCTATTAAGAAGTTAAGGCAAGTAAAACGATATAGGAGGTAATATTGTTGGATGTCACAGGTGTGACATGTTAAGTCAGACCTGTGAGACCTTCAAACACCTTTATTATCTATTTTGCACAATATAATAACAAAGAATGAATAACTAATAGAACATAATGTGATACATGGAATTCATCTTCTTTAACTCTATTAAGCACATATAATCACTAAATTGATGAAAAATTTAATAAACTAAAGAGCATATGATAATGGTAACTAAGAACTTACAAATGGTGGATAAACAAAGATGAACTCTTTTTTACTCAAACAGAAAAGAAGTGATGCCTTGAATATATGGCTTTTTACGGTTTGCAGCTAGAGGAACATGTTTGTAAATATAGCGAGAAGGAAACATTTGTATGGTTAGAGAAGAAAAGATATAGACATGATTTAATTAGAAAACAAATAATTATGTTGTACCATTCTTTAATTAAACCTAATCTTTGGTTTCTAGTACAATATTATTTATAATAGAAAGCCATTAATAGATTAAATTGATAGCGATTGTCATCAAAAAAATTTATTTCTCAACTACCTGACTTGTTTCAATCTAGCAATGTTATGTCCATCAAAGTGTCACATATAATAAATTACGAGTTAAAATGCGCGAGGCTCTAAAATGACAGTAATAAATTTTGGAATCTATTCTGAATCAAATATCGTGTAATGTAATAAATTTTGATTAAATTTTGAAATTGATTATGAACCGTAAGGAATCCTTGACTTAACTTGAAAGGTTTTATTGAATCATCATGTCTATAAACAACGAATTTTTAATATATATTAAAGCACTTAAATAATTTGTCTAGATGACTAATTCTCTACATTATATTGATAATAAATCATTAATTATAGAAAATAAATAAATCAAAATTATATACTAATATCAAGAAATTTGTCACAACGGTCAATGAAGTAATTCTTTTGCAAATATACTTATGATAAATCATAAAAAAGTCTCATCCATGAACCGTAGGGAATCCTTGACTTAGCTTGAAAGGTTTTATTGAATCATCGTGTATATAAACAACAAATTTTTAATATATATTAAAGCATCGTAATAATTTGTCTAGATGGCTAATTCTCTACAATATACTGATAATAAATCATTAATTATACAAAATAAATAAATAAAAATTATATAATAATATAAAGAAATATGTCACAATGGTCAATGAAGTAATTCTTTGCAAATATGCTTATGATAAATCATAAATTATAGATAATATAAATTATGTAAAAAATTTTAAAATATGAATTTTTAAGCTGGTTTATAACATGTTCAGTTTTCTAAGCTAAGATTTCTAAGTTAAGTATTTATTTTCTAATTGCACTTATAATAAATCTCAAATTATACATACAAAATAAATTACATAATAATTAGATATTAATCTTAAAAAATATGAACTTTTAATATAAAATAAAGGATCATAATTGTATTTGAAGTTAGACTGATATTAGATTTTTAGAGCAATAAAAAATTTTCTTCTAATCATAGCTAGAGTATTGCCAATTTTAAACAGCTAAATAAAGAGATAATCAAAATTTTGATAATTATTCATTTCATTTTAAATAAAATTTAACTGATTTAATTTAGAAATATGGAAGGCAACAATAATTTAATGAAATTAAAAGAAGTCACGGTTATGAAACCGTGTCGTGATATAGGATGAAAGGCAATAATAATTTAAATAATAATTTAATAAAAGTAAAAGAAGTCACAGTTGTGATTTCTTAAGTCGCAACCGTGCCACTTATCACGGTTGTGACTTAACCGTGAACGTGTTATGTATGAATTATTTTGAAGCCGGTTTCTAATATGTTAATTTGTAATACCCCGTAACTCGGTAACTTTAGAGTTTTTAAATTGTTTTTCATGATATGCCCGAGACACCGGTAGGCTCGGAAACGGTATAGGAAATACTCGACGATCATGATTTAATCTTAAGTTTTATATTGGATGTTGAATGAAGGGTCGTGTCATGTTGCAACTGAGTTGCCAATGTCTGCACTGTGTTCTGAAATTCTTAGACTTTATTGATTGTGGACTGCCTACTAGATGCTGCTGTATTGGACGTGGAGGATTGCGAATAATGTGTGTTCGCAAATGAACCTAAGCTGAATATCTTTCCATGACAGTCCTTACAACCCACTTTATGAAGATAGGTATGAGTCTCATCAACATCTTCAGACTGTTGAGACTATCATTGATGTTTTCTTGTATTTGGTCCTATCAAAAGGCAATGTTTATATTAGTAAGTGATAATTATTAAGCATTACTATTAAACTATAAATTTCACATACATTTAGTTCTCTACAGCAAGTGTTGACGAATGTCACACTATTATGCTTCTTAGTGTGAGTATGCAAAAACAGATGACGAGGTGTAGGCCTCATGCCCATAGACTTTTCCTGCATAAGAATAAAATGTTATTAATGAACTAGAATTTATAAAAATTTTGACAGAGTTTTGTCTATTTTATGATATTTACCCCTTATTGAACAAAGAAAATAACTCAACAACACAGCCATATATGGCACCCGATATTTATAACATTATCATTCTTCATAATACACATATTTTCATTCCAAAATTTACATATCAAATTAAATTGAAATACAGTAAAGTTAAAAAATTAGAATATAAATGTAAAGTGTAGATACTTACAAGTCTCTCTGCATGCTCGTGATGGGTAATAGATCCTCCTGTATGTACGGGAAGACTTTCCCCCCCGATCCTCCACGTCTGTTAGTAGAATTACGCTCTAAAATAGACAATGCCTCAGGTGATGTCTAATATTGCTGCCATCGACTCCATATTTGTTCAGAAATATAAGGTTGTCGTATACCAGTCTTGTGTATCTCACCAACAAATTCTCGATAACGTGTACGTGCTCGTCTCTCCCATACTTTATAAATGATCGCTTCAAATTCAGAATTCCAAAAAAATTCTTTCTGAAACAAAAGGAAAAACATTCAATAAATACTTATAATATTTTAATAGTTATCTAATTAATGTATAAAATTAATAAAAAATATTTTTTGGTACCTCAGACTCCTGATAGTAAAAATTCTTTGTGGCCTGAGAGATGTTCTTCTATATATA
Organism: Erythroxylum flavicans; assembly: GCA_027576715.1. NCBI lineage: Eukaryota > Viridiplantae > Streptophyta > Magnoliopsida > Malpighiales > Erythroxylaceae > Erythroxylum > Erythroxylum flavicans. Next base: position 29,579 of record JANZXP010025230.1, read on the forward strand.
ACCCCTAAGATCAATCTTTTCCTTGAATTTGGATGTGATCTTTCTTGAGCACGGTCTAGACATAATTAACCTAATATAAAAACAAATAATTTTATACCATTTTTAAAATTTAAACCTATAAATTAATTATAAACATATAGTGTTTCATGTATTTTCCCTTACATATTATTGACAATTGTGATGTAAATTCTTCCATCAGGTCCCTCAGCTCTAGGCTGGCAGCAGCCTCCTTCATTCACATTGTTTACCCTTGATATTTCTGTCGGTATAGGGATAGTGAATGATGTAGGGGTAGTGGATGGTGTAGCTGCAGGTATGGAAGGTGATACCTCATCTACAAGTGTGGTAGCTGGAGGGGGAGGAGGTGATTCAGTTCTAGCTGCTATACTATGAGATGTTTCACCTGTACAGTAAGTATCTCCGAATCGTGGTCTGAATCTTGGTCGTATCATATCCTGTCTTCTCTTTGGTGGCATATTTCAATCTGAAATTAATATTTGATTGAATTTTTTAGAAATATTACAAGTTGATTTCATTATTTTATACAATATATTGAAAAGGAAATAATTTTTTTGTTGAATATAATATTCAATTACAAACACAAATTAATTTCTATCATCACTTAATTGTAAATCAAAATCATCTTTTTTTTCTGAAGAATTTGAATCAAACTCAGGCTCTTCTTCAGATCTCTGGCTCTCCTCACCCTCTGCAGATAACATTTCATCATATTCAATGCATGGATCGTTCAAAGGTTCATTATCCTCATATACAATAGATGCATTTATTTCATAAGCATCTTCCTGAAATGCTTCACTTTCAATTCTCTATTATCCTTTTCCATGTGATTTAAAATCACGTCTAAGTTTAACTTTGCAAACGGCCAACCAATCTGACTTATCTTATCGTAAGCTAGGAAAAGAGACATAATACGCCCGGATCGCTTGCATTGCCAACACGAAAGGTTTAAATTGTCAAAATCTTCTTCGTTTGTTGATTTCAACTAGATTGTATCGGCTATACACTTTTGTACCAACATTTGGAGTTAGATCAAACCAATTACACTTAAATATCACACTTCACTTATTGTACAAAAGGTTGAACCTCTTGACAGTTTAATAAAATGTAACCATGGGCAGCTTCAATTTCTTCCTCTGTTGACATTCTTTTTGTTGAACGTCTATATGTTTATCCAGGATATGTGAAAATGGATAAGTTACCATCAGCATCACTAGTTCCTCCCCCATCGTCATTACGAGGAACTTTTTTTCTTTTGTGTGAACATGCGGCTCAAAATAATGTAAAAAAAATGTACTTACTTCCTCCACTAAATAAGCATTATATGTCGAACCTTTAACTCTAGCCTTGTTTTTCACATTTTTCTTCGAGTGATGCAAATACCTATATGAGCGAATAGCGTTATATCAATTTAGTTATTAAAACATGCTATGACTTCAATTACAATCATTTTTGTTGACTTTCCTCTCAAATGGATACATCCAACGATACTGAACTGGATTGGTTAGTTTAGTCTCATGTGCTAAATGAACATATTGATGCTCCATACAGTCAAAGAAGCTTGAAGAAAATATCCCTTCTAACTTGCACAAAATTACTGGAATTTCCATTTCTACTTTTTCCATTTCTACCAACTTGATTTCAGATGATGTTAAGCTTTTGAAAAACAAACTTAACTTTGTTATTACTTCCCAAACCTTATTCGGTAGCAACTCTCAAAATGCTATTGGAATTAGCCTTTTGTATAAACACATGACAATCATGACTTTTCATCCCAAATAATTTGTACTTCCTCATGTCCACACACCTTGCCAAGTTTGAAACATAACCATTCACATAAAATTTTCTTTTGTTTTTTGTCCAAAGTGTAATATGCATTTCGATATTTACTAGTGTATAGATCTTTATCTAACTCATTCATTCTATAATAAAGTTTCAAATCAGCTCGTGATTTTGCATTGTCTTTTATCCCCTGCTTCAATGTTCATTATGATATTGAACAAATTGTCAAAAATATTTTTTCAATATGCGTCACATCTAGATTGTGACATATCAAATTAGTTTTTTAATATGAAAAATCCCAGAATATGCTTTGTTTTCTCCAACCAAAGTTTTTACTAATGCTTGTACTAACTTCATCAACTTTAAATTTTGTAACTTTCTACAACCCTAATTCATCAATCTCCTACAATATCTCTTCACTACTTTGTGAGGGGGAGTAAGTGTTTGTACCATCCTATTCTTAATGAACTTTTGTTTATTGCATCTAAATGGAAGATCGGGAGGAAGAAAATTCCTGTGGTTGTCAAACCAACATGTTTTGCTCCCATTTAGAGATAAAACGCATTAGAATCATTGCAACAATAAGGATAAGCCAATTTACCTATTGTGCTCCATCCAAACAATATAGCATTTGTTGAAAAATCACTAATAGTCCATATCAAAGATGCTATCAACACAAAATTTTGTTTCAAAGACATATCATATGTCTCCATACTATATTCTCAATGACGCTGCAATTTAGATATCAATGATTGTAAGAATACATTAATTTTATGCTTTGAATTTGTAGGCCCTGGCGCAATCATTGTCAAGAAAAAATATACCTCATTCATTCATAAACATCCATGGAGGCAAATTATAAGGAGTAATTATGATTGGCCATGACAAATATTGTTGGCCTGATTAACCAAAAGGTTGGAATCCATCTGTCGACAACCCAACCTAACATTTCAACTTTTAACTACAAACTTATAATAAATGCTATTGAAATATTTTAGTACAGTACATCTGATGGATGACTCATTATTCTATCTTCCTATTTGTGTTCATTATGCCATCTCATGTGAGATGCAGTAACATTAAAAGCATATAGCCGTTGAAATCTTAGAGTTATTGAGAAATAATACATCCGCTTCCATGGTACTAATTTCTATTTCATATAACACTTTCCAAGTTTGAACCCAGATTGACCACAAAATTTACACTCTTGTAATTCAGCATCATATCCTTAATATAATATACATCCCAATTGGCATCAATCAATTTTTTGAACAAGCAAACCAAAACCCCTAATAAGTTTCTTCATATTGTAAAAACTATTAACCATTGTATGATCAGGAGGCAATGGTTTTTATACAATCCAAGAATTTTAATAAAACTATGATAAGAAATATGCCCTTCAAACTTTATGTTCAATATTCGAGCAATTAAAGACGATTAAGTTATTGTCTCACAATTTGGCCATAATTTTTGGTCAGCTGAGTATTGTAAGTCAAAAAATTATTTTGCATGTGGGTTTGGTTTTTCTTTAAGGTTTTCTATATTTTCCTAAAAGGTACAACCGGCTGCATCATAAACTATTTACATGTAAAGATCTTTAGTTGCACCTATTTTATTTTTTCTAAATCCAATCCCCCTTTCAAACTCATCGATATTTACTGATGAGTTTACTTCATTACCCTTGAGGTGCTACAAATCAATGGCTCCCTATGTCATTTCCACTCAAAATGGCCATTTACTTCATCAATAGGAAGGAAACAAATATGTTTTCACCTTCTACATGGACATCTGATATTTAGGCCATCATATATGTAGGTTGAGAACATGCATACTGAATAAAAGCTTCAACTCCCTCAACAAACTTAGGATTAATGAAACCATCAGGTGTTAATTATCTATACATCCAAGA
>JANZXP010025268.1:0-13088 GCA_027576715.1 Erythroxylum flavicans
ATATACACAACAGGAGGGAATTGATTATGAGGAAACTTTTTCACTTGTTGTGAAGTTTGCTTCAATTTGTCTTATTCTGGCTATAGTAGTCATTATGGATCTTGAATTACATCAAATGGATGTAAAAATTGCTTTTCTTAATGGAGAATTAGAAGAAGAAATCTATATGGAACAACTTGAAGGTTTCATCAAGGCATGTCAAGAAAATAAGGTATTTCGATTATTAAAATCGATTTATAGCCTGAAGCAGTCTTTAAGACAATGGTACATTCATTTTTATAACGTAATCATTTCGTATGATTTTCAAATGATTGATGAAGATCATTGTATATATGTTAAGAGATCTAAGATAAATTCACGATTTTATCTTTATACGTGGATGATATATTGATTGCTTGTAATGATTGTGTGTTCCTTAAGCAAATCAAAGGTTGGTTAGCATTTAAATTTGAAATGAAAGACATGGGTGAAGTGACATCCATTTTTGGAGTCAAGATTTCAAAAGATCGTTCTAAGAAATTGTTATCGCTTTCACAAGCGATGTACATTCAAAGAATTCTTGAACGATTTCGTATGCAAGATTCCAAACCAATTGATAATCCTATTGCTAAAGCTGAAGGCCTTAGTAAGAGAAATTGCCCGTCAACTCCACAAAAATGGAAACAAATGAAGAATGTTCCCTATACCAGTGCAGTTGGAAGCCTAATGTATGAAATGATGTATACAAGATCAGATATTTGTTAGGTTGTTGGAAGGGTGAGCAGATATCAATCAAATCTAGGCCAAACACATTGGAAAGCAGTAAAGAGAATATTGAGGTATCTAAAAGGAACTGTGGACTACGCATTATGTTATCAAGGCAATGATCTACGTATACAAGGGTATACAGATGCAGACTAGAGAGGAGATTTAGATGAAAGAAAATCTACCTCAGGATATGTATTCTTACTAAACCATGGAGCAATATCATGGAAAAGTAAGAAACAATCTTGTGTAGCATTATCCACAATGGAAGCTGAATTTATAGCATTCTCAACTATAGTACAAGAGGCTGTGTGGCTTCATCGATTCTTAGTGCATTTAGGAGTCATTAAAAGTGATCTTGATCCAGTGACCATTAACTGTGATAGTCAAGTTTCAATCGCTTATACTAAAAACCCCAAATTTCATTGTAAGATAAAGCATATAGATACCAAGTATAATTATGTGAAAGATATAGTTGCATGAAGAGAAGTGAACATGAAATATATATCTACACGAGATATGATTGCAAACCTAATGACAAATACAATTTCCAGAGATGTATTCATTGAGCATGTAAAGTCATTAGGACTATGTCGGTGTTGAAATGTACTGATAAACATTTCTTTATGTTGAAATGTACTGATAAACATTTCTTTATGTATGTTTGCTCATTATAATGTCATATTTTGGATATAATGTATGATAAAGATTATACATTGTGTATCATTTGATTCTTGAATATATATGTGTTCTACATAAATATATTCTAGGATGAATCATAAATATATGAGACAGATTATAGATTGGCCCTCTTACATGGGAAATCACCTCTAATGTTTATGCTCGCTAGAGATGAGACATGTTTAAAGTTTATTATCTAGGTGATAATTGAGAGCAAGAAATTTAAACTATAAATGTCACAAGGAAATTGGTTCAAAGTGATTTAATGATCACTATATCTGTCTTAAGTTGGCAGATATGAGTTCTGAACATGTTTTGAGTAGATAAGTGAACTCAAGTTAAACATTAAGTATGTTTGAACTATCGTCTGTACGGTATTTATTGAATAAAAGCTGTTCAAGTTAAACGAAGTGGGTAAATACCGTAGCAGATGATTTGTACCATGTGTGCAAAAACTGACCATAAAAAGGATTAATGTAAGTCTCCAGATCTCATCTTACATTATGTGAGATCTTTAAGGTTAAGAAGAACCTTGTCATATAACCTTATAACTCTTGTCTCATTCTTCAGAATTGAATTTAAGGTTTGCTACTTTAGGTTATTGCCAAAAGATCATGCAAGATTCGATCCTATTCTAGGAAAGCAAATTAAATTTAATTCTAAAGAGAATTGAGAACAGAGGAAGGTCGTTTATTTTAGATCATTGACTGGCATGAAAAGTATTCATAAATGGCCATTGTCTCTTTAGTAGAGAATTTGAATATAGTCATGACACCAGAAACTAAATGAGATCAAAGGAAAGTGTAAATGCGAGATATGGCCTAGGGTATAGCATACAATGTCTACTCAAGGTCACATAAGTCCTAGGATCAATTTGTTAATCAAGATGTCATCTACTCCTAACAGATATATGGCAATGAGTTCTCGTCATATGCTGGTCACACCGGTTATTGAATAAGTATGAGCACTGCAGAGTCTGTTTTTAATTAGATTACAACTCATCATATGTGAGTGGGAGATATTGAATCATTTTACACCTATGAGGGGTAGTGTTGTAATTTTGCTTTCAATAACTACCAAAGGTAGTTATGTGTTTTGAATGTAAAACACCAAAAACGAAAGGATGTATGGTTTTTCATACAAAGAACAAGAAGTATAAAAGATTTGCAGTACAATGTTCTTTAAATAGTGGAACTGCATTAATAAACCAAGTATGTGATTTTGTTTTTTATGCATATGAAACGATCCTGTCTTACATGATCTATGTGATTATGTTTAATTATTCTAACAGTATATGTTTGCAAAATCGTATCATCTATAGTAATGGTATGCTTTAAACAGAATCTCAAGATTCTTTCACATAGTTTTTTAAGTGTGCTGTTTCGTCTTCTATTTTCTTTCTATAGTTTAAAAAAATATAATGCAGTAATATTTTCTTCTTTCTAGTCAAGCAGATATAACTTTAGTTCCAGTACTGAATAAAAGTCACCGAGAGGTTTTTATCATTATTCATTCTCTGCAAATAATATTTTTCCAATTGCTTACAACCATATTATTTTCCTTTTTATGGCAAGGTCACCTCTTTTTGCATAAAATATATATAAAATTTTCGTATGCAATTTGACAAGTAATTCAACAATGCAAATCTGTGGAAGCAAAAAAATATAGTAAAGCTTCCTTAGATATCTATATTTGTATTGCATGTAGGAGATTTATAGTGTCAACAATAAGTTTGTATTACAAATGACAAATTTATATTGCACAAATCAGTTTTATCTTCTAACTTAGGATGTCCATGTTTACTGTTACAAATTTTCAGTCTGTATAATAATGCTCTAGTGTAGTAGTACTTGTGTATCTTTCTGCAAATGAACAAAATTTAGCTGCCTTGTTTAAACAATATCTTAGAGTATTCCATATTGACTAAATAGGAAAATGTTAAAGGAATTATAAGTGGCAAGGGTCAATTATCTAAATGACCAGTTCTAGTCATTTTGACAATAGTTGACCCAAGCTCAATTCTTGTTAGTAACTCTACACTCTACCTATATTAAAAATTCTAATATGGTATCAAAGTAGGTTTGGTTCGGATAATTAATTTTTTAGTTGTTCGTTTGGATGTCAAGTGCTAGTGGCCTGGTCTAGTTACCACTGGATTTATTTTAAGTGACAACTAGATTTTCAGTCCTCGTTGCACTTAAGGGGGAGTGTTAGAGTATCTCATATTGACTAAACATGAAAATGTTAAAGCGTTTATAAGTGGTAAGGGTCAACTTCTAGTCATTTGGACAATGGTTGATCCAAGCCCACTAACATTAGTCATTTGAATAATGGTTGACCCAAGCCCAATTCTTGTCAGTGGACTTTACACTCTGCTTATATTAAAAATTTTAATATGGTATTAGCGCATGTTTGGTTTTGATTATTAATTTCCCAATTGTCCATCTGGACGTCCAGTCCCAGCAACCCGATCCGGTTACCACCGCATTTATTTCAAGTGACAACTGAATCCGATATTGATTAAACATGAAAATATTAAAGGGTTCATAAGTGGTAACGATCAACTATCCAAATGACTAGTTCTAGTCATTTTAACAATGGTTGACCTAAGCCCAATCTTGTTAGTGGACTCTACACTCTGCCTATATTAAAAATTTTAATATGGTATCAGAACTGGTTTGTTTTAGATTATTAATTTCTCTGTTGTTCTCCTGGATGTCTAGTCCCAGCAGCCCAGTCCGGTTACCACTGCGTTTATTTCAAGTGATAACTAGATGTCAGTCCCAGTTGCACTTGAGGGGGAGTGTTAGAGTATCCGATATTGACTAAACATGAAATTGTTAAAGGGTTTATAAATGGTAAGGGCCTACCATCCAAATGACTAGTTCTAGTAATTTTGACAATGGTTGACCTAAGCCCAATTATTGTTAGTGGACTCTACACTCTGCCTATATTAAAAAAATCTAATATGGTATCAGAGTAGGTTTGGTATAGATTATTAATTTCACATTTGTCCTTCTGGATGTCCAGTCCCAGTGGCCCGGTCCAGTTACCACTGCATTTATTTCAAGTGACAACTGGATGTTCAGTCCTAGTTGCACTTGAGGTGGAGTGTTAGAGTATCCTATATTGACTAAACATGAAAATGTTAAAGGGTTTATAAGTGGTAAGGGCCAACTATCCAAATGACTAGTTCTATTCAGTTTGACAATAGTTGACCAAGCCCAATTCTTGTTAGTGGACTCTACACTCTGCCCAGATTAAAAATTCTAATACAACAATCTAAATATATGTTCATATGAAATTACTTACTTCATCGTTTTATAAAAGAAAACAAGAATGTTAACATTAATCTATTCTATTGCAGTGAAAGATCGGTTGTCTTAAGTTTGTCACTTGTTTTCTTATACAATTATTACCACTGTGCCATGATTTAATTTGGTTTTCAGAGAGTCCCTTTACCAATCCTACCAGCATTAATACTTATGAGGCACGACTACATAGTAAGAATAAATGGTAAGCATTAATGTTGGAGCAGTGTATTATTCTCAGTAACTAAAAGCAGAATTAATCATCCAATTTCCACGTTACTTTTGTAAATAAGAGTCATTAGGCATATGAATTAAGAAAGGTTAACTAGTGACTGATGAATCCCATCAAGATAGATCAACTGCTTTTTTCAAAGATGTTTTTCCATTTTTGCAACTTTCCCATCTCACCCTCTAAAAGTTCATTACTTTTTACCTTCTTCTTAAGTAGCTTTTTGTGTTTAGTAAATTCATCCCCGTAACTCCCAGTTTGTTTTCGAATATTGGAGGGATCTTCGCAATAGAACATAGAATAACCATCTACCCCTTAATTTTCTTACAGTAAAGAATCTTTGCAACTTCCTTCTATCACCATATGGAATCTGCATGGTTTTCAGAGAAAATGATGACAGAATCTTTGGATGCTTCAATGACTTTTAAAATGGTGGGTGAGATTTGATCTCCTCTGTCAAGCTCCTTGTCATCCATATATCTTACTAAGCCTGCCCTTCTCAGAGCAGTGTATAAATGACTAGTGAAAACTATGTTGAGTGTCTACACCTCTAAAACTAAGGAACACGTCATACTCTTCTAGTGGTCTTTTGGTGGAAGAAGAAAAAGCCGTGGCACCAAGTTCAAATTCAGTGTTAGTAAAGTTCTTAGACGATGAAACGAAAAGATTTGAATTTTTCTTATATTTTGGCCGAAAAAGATGCGAACTCTCACGTGGAAGCAAATTTTTCCTCTTGAGTTTATACCCTTGCAGCCAATTAGTGGGATGCAATTTTATGTATGACATTATTATTTAATTAATAGAAAAACATTCTTTATCTTTATATATTAATTTAATTACATTTAATGTTTTAATACTAAAGGTAAAAATCCTTGGAATAATTACAGTGTAATTGAAATTATGAAGAGATCATAATTGTGACATTCAATTTACATTTACATATTGTTCTTGGTTGTAGTTTCATCAAGACAGGAAATTGTTGAAACAGTAAAACTAGCACACATTGTGTTTCTTTCTTATGAAGAAATTAATTAATCTCATAAATTAAAGTATGGAGATATTTAAACTAATGTATGGTTGCTTATTAGAAAATAAATCACTGAGCTAACCTGGTTATGAGAATGATATTTTCTTAGAATGGACTCCTCTTGCAAATCCACAACATAATGGAGCATATGAGAGAAGAAATCGTACTTTATTATATATGGTACATTCCATGATGAGTTATGTAGTCCTTCCTATCTCCTTTTTGGGATATTCCATTAAAACTACTACTTATCTTCTAAAATAAAGTTCTATCTAAATCAGTTGTCAAGACACCATATGAGATATGGATTGGTAGAAGATCAAGATTGTCACACTTAAAGATTTGGGGATGTGATGCTTAAGTGAAGCTTGTTATATTTGATAATTCAAGCTAAATCAAATAAATGCAAATTTGTGGAGTATCTGAAAGAGAGTATCAGATATCAATTTTACCATCCTCTTGAGAAAAAGGTGTTTATCTCAAGACATGCAACTTTCTTAGAAAGAGAATTTATTCTCAAAGAAAGTAGTAGAAGTGAGGTAGAACTTAGAGAATTTTAAGAGCCATAAATTCACATCAAGATGGAATAAGAACTTTAAATTGATACATATTATGTATGATCGAGTGTACAAGAGACACATAGTCCGTGACATACTAATAGCATACATCATCCCCCCACTATATGAGATCTACATATCGAAAAAGGGAAGGATAATGTATCGCTTCTACAGCATGAGCCTGCTACTTTTAAAGAAGCGATGTAGACATTGATTCTTTAAAATGACATGAAGCCATGAGATCTCAGAAGAAATCCATGTAAATTAACCAAGTATGGAATTTGGTGGATGTGCCTGATGGTATTGTACCTATTGGATGCAAGTAGGTTTTTAATAGAAAAACTGACATAGATGGTAATGTACATATGTAGAAAGCGAGGTTAGTGGCTAATGGTTATAAATAAAAACAAGGAGTTGATTGTGATAAAACCTTTTCGCCACTAATTATGCTAAAATCCATGAGGATCTTATTGGCTTTAGCAGTATATTATGATTATGAAATCTGGCAGATAGATGTCAAAACAACATTTCTCAATGCAAATTTCACCATAAGAAAATTACAAATTACCGACAGAAACAATACCATAGTTAACTTGCGACATAAATTGATATTTCGTTTGTATCAATGTTATAAAAAATGATATTTTTGAATTTATCTTGGTAATTTTTTGACAAAATATAGCGACAGAAGAGTGATGACCATCGATAAAATAAGAGACAATTCTTGGTGACAAAAATATATGTTAGAGTGTACTAACGGAAATTGCTTCCACGATAATTTATCGATAGAAATGTGATTATGTCGGTAAAATTGAAAGTTAAATGCCATCGTTTGCTTTGGCTTTAATGTTTTTAAGAACAAGAAAACGACATCGTTTGGTTTAACATAAAATAACGTCATTTTCATTTAACCTTAAACCTACCCGAAGCCCCCCTCGTCTATCATCTTTTCCTTTTTCTTTGTTTTCTCCTGTATCACCGTCAGTCGTCCGTGTATTGCTATCTTCTGTCTTCCAGCATCCGTAGTCCATCATGCTTGCTTCGCTCTCACCCATCATCTTCAGTTAAGTGGAGGTTAGTCATCCATGCTATGAATGTCGATTTTGTTATTAAATGCTTAGATATGAATGTCGGTTTAAGTGGTGTGTGCTATTTAAACTGTGGTTGGTGAATAATGTGTAGGAATGTGTTTATGTTGGTGACTAATGGAAAAAAAAGCAATTTTGTTGTTAATTACAGATGAATTCAAGTTTTATTTTGTTTTTCTATTTTTTGAAAAGTTAAAATATATTGATAAATAAAGCATAAGGTGAAGTAAGGTCCTTTATAAGCTACGGAGAGCCACCAATACATCGAAATGGCTAAAAGAAACAACATTGGTATGGAAGATTAAAATAACTTCGTAGAAGCAAATGATTATAACATGAAGACATCTTTTTAGGGCAAGTCAATAATGCCCATCCTAATGCTTCTCGAAAGCTAACGAATTAGGGTGGAGTTTCTCACTCAGTCGCCACCTGCACGTCTACCGCGATCTTCAGTAGTTCAAGGTAAGGGATTGTCAATAGTTTGCAGCTTCTGCGACTTGTTTTTGATCTACAATCGTGTCTTTATAGGTCTCTGAAGGCGTACTTCTCCTCCTCACAATCGCACCAGGTTGACAGTAGACGATGCAACCAAGCAACGACAAGGGGCGACAGGGTAAAGATGGAAATCACTATCTCCTCCCTGTCTCAGATGAGGGAGTGTCCTGTTTCCTTTATGAGGAAGTCACATCTAAGGACAACGATCCATAGGGTTTGGGTCCTATCTGCAACACAGCATCTTCATCCTCGGTCTGAAGATATGTACTAATATTTGACCCTCTCTTGAGAATTCAGGTTGTCTATAAATTGTTCGATGAAATGTCTCTTAGGGTTAAAAGTGACACTTTTACCTTGAATTATAGATAAACTTGCATCTAGCGACATTGAATAGGGCTTAAAAGAGATGGAATCTCAAGTTTCAATCATAAATCAAGGTACGCACATACCCCATATATAATAGAGTTAGTTGAAGTTAGATGTGATTTGATTTATAATATTAAGAAAAGATTAGGGATAAGAAAATTTGTTGAAAAAGATAAAATGTGATGTTAAGTTATGTGCACAAAAGTAAAAGGCGTAAGATAAAGCAATATGCTCTTATGCAATAATATTTTCTTTTCTATGCTAGTTCTTTCATTATCTCAACCTTCCTTCAAACTGAAGAAAAAACTTCATTATGGTATATTAGGAAAGCTCAATTTGGATATATTATAATATATTATGTAGTATTATTATTTAATTAAACGGTAAGATAAAATTGCTCAATCTTTATGCTGAGTAAATCAAAGTTTATTATGAGTCAAAACCAAATTATGAATTCTATCCAAGCTTTTAATAAACTTTACGTGTCTTATATATGCATACAACTCTTTTTAGAAATAAGTACATTCACAATACAACCACTAACCATAAGTAGAAGTAGTAGTAATTATTATGAATGCTTTTAGATTACTTGGCTAAATGATTGTCCTTTCTAACACTTTTTTTAGATTTGTTAAATTTGGCCACTTTCTGTACGCCTAGGCTTAACTAAAGTGTACTTGTTTTGCTAGTTTCAGCGATAACTAAAAGAATGTTTGAATTAGAGTGTGCATGCTTACTCGATTAACCTTAACCTTAAGATCTTCACTTCAAATGTTTACATTTCATAAGCTTTTTCACCTACAACTATCAAGTTTTAACAAACATCAGGGTAAGTGTAGGACTTTGTACATTGATATATCTTGACCAAAACCCCCATATTCAAGCCCTATGAAACATTCAGTAGTAACTTAAGCCAATTCAACAAGAAAAATAATGGAGTGTTCCTTAATTATATACAAAAATAATATTAAAAATATTATTTTCACTTCCCCCATTGGTATTAGAACCAAATGTTTCTAGAGAGGGAATGGATATATTATTGAATATGTTAAATTGAGATTACTGGTTTCATTTCACCAAGGGTAGGTGGTCTCAACAGTTAAGCCAAAGAGTAGCATGTAAGTTCGTTGGTTTAACGTACTCATAATTGGATAAACTAAAGTTTTTAACGAAATATATTATTTATGAGATCTAAATTTAACGCTAGTTTATCTTTCTCTAGTACTAATGAAAGAATTTTAGTGCTGAGTTTGAATAAGAAAAGAGGAAGGCTTTGACACAAAATTCATAAGAGAAGCTTTAGCTTTAGGTTTTGATACAAGGCTTTATTATGGCTTTAGGAAAATAAGGAAATTAGAAGGATCTAGGCTTTGGGTAAATAGGAGGAGAGAGGCCGGAGTTCCTTAGAAGAGGAAGAAGCTTAAAACTTCAAAGAAAGCTTGTAAGAATGCTTGTCTTTTTTTATTACACTTGCCTCCTTTTACAAACATTTTTATGTCCCTTTTCTTTTATCATTTTATCACATATTGATGAAAATATCCATTATGGCTCTTCAAATTTACAAACTTACATGTGGTTACAGTTGGTGAATCTTATAGTTGTAGACTTTACATTAACTTAGTTTTTTTCGATTGAGCTTTATTTTCTGTAAATGGGGCATCATATCAAATTGATCTCTTCATCCTTTAGTTCTATAAAAAAATAACTCACTTTGTTTAAATAATATCACAATTCCTTATCAAAGAATTAGGGGAGATCGTTGTTCATTATTTTTGTAAATAAGTTATGGAATATTTTTATTATAATCCACTACCTGAATATTAGAAGATGAAATATTAAATGTTGAGTGCATAAGTATCACTTTACTTGGGATGTTTATCGTAGATGGAATTCTAAATACTTTTCCTAAAACCTTGTAATTTCCTTATTTTCCTAAACTCATATTAAAGCATTGTATCAAAATCTAAAGCCAAAGCTTCTCTTCCAAAGCTTTATATCAAATCCTTCCTTTTCCTTTTCCCCTTAATTCCTAAAGGTTTTTGTCTTAATGCTTCATCATATTTGAAAAATAAAGTTAATTATTTATTTTAAAGCCTTACTATTATTTGAAATCATTTCCTTTCAGTTTTATGTTCATCTTGTAGTGGATTGGCGCTACTGCCCACAAGCTCTTATATTTGGTTTAATATTTGTTATATTAGATGTCAAATTTTGTACAATTGGCTTTAGGATTCTACATTTACTTTAATTTTTTATGAATTTGGTTTATTATGGCTTTATTTTCCTTTAATGATGCTTTATTCATATAAAAATTTTAAATAAGTATTTATTAAAAAAATTAGAAGATTAAGTGTAGACCTCTCTATGTTGGAAGATCGATTTGAGATGTTCGTGATTTAGAAGAATAAAAAATAATGATTTCATTTATTCTGGCATTAAGGAATTTTGATACCAATAGGGGGAAGCAGAAGCAGAAATAGGCGGAGAAATAAAACAAAAACTTTGAATTATCTTCGATATTAGAAAATTATATTAATGTTCAAATAAGCTTTACTATTATTAAGTTCTCAAGTTCTACTTAATATCTCTAAGTTTGTGTTATAGAACTTCAATTACCATTTAATTTTCATTATTATTATTTTCAAGCAAATCAATCCTATCTAAAGTTTGTATTTCATTATTTCAGGCTGATTATACATTAATAGTTATATTAATTCATTGTGTTCTTGTTTTAAATAATTAATTAATTTACTAGAATTTTTACGATTTTCTTGATAAATCTTAAATATAACATATCAAATTCAAATAATATAATGACATGAATAAATCATTAAAAAATAATAAAAGAAATAAAGCAATAATAAATCAATTTAATAAAAATTAAAGAATATATAAAATATTATTCCTTAATGTATGATAGAGCCGACCACCACAAGTAATTATAATATTCAAGATAACAAATATTAAGGCAAATATTAAAATAAATATTAATAACAGAACTAGTCCATTATAAGCTAAGCATAAAATTATAAAGAAAATAAATGAAAATAATAATAAGACTTTAAAATTAATAAGTCCTTTTGCTTTTCAAATACGGTGAAGTATTAATACAAGAGTTTTAGGCTTTGATGGAGAAGAAAGAATGAATTTTGATACAAAACTTTTTTATGACTTTAGGCAAACAAAGAAATTATATGGATTTAGGCTTTGAACAAATCGGGATGTCAAATGTGGCTTGGCTCGATATCCAAAATAGAAATATATATATAAAAAGCGATATTCACTGAGCCAAGAGCACTACTCAAATAAACGCTTCTATGGTCTGTTGACTTTGACTAGGCAACGAGTTGAGATTGTTTGACCTTTTATAATAAAAATAAATTAAGTTGGCCCGTCCCATCTATGACTTACTAGGCCACGAGCTGGCAACTATCGGCTCGTTCAGCCATGAACTGGGCCACAGGTTGGTCAGCTTGTGGGTGCCCAACCTAGCTCATTGTCACCTTTATGAACAAAGCAAGTAAATTCAAGAAAAATATTATAAATTTGTTAATAAACACAGAGTACATATTCTATTATTTGATTGGTTTGAAATATATGTTCAAGAAAATAACATAAAATATCATTTTAAAACTATAAGTGATGACAATGAAATAAAGGTGTAAAAATCTGCAACAAAAATGAAATTATAGTTTGAAAATAGGACAAATTTATCTAAGGCCGAAACGCATTCCAATAAGTCGTAGAATAGTATTCCCAGCCCATCAACCAAAGAACAAGTTAGCCTCTGACAAAAAAAAAATAAAAAGTTAGCCTGGATATAGCTCCATAATTTTTTTGTTCTATTAATACAATTCCCTAATTATTAAAGATAATTCAATATCGGTTAGATAAAGATAAAAAAGGAACATATCATTTTGTAGTTTTTTATTCTTAATTTTTACAATTTAATATTTTTTGAAAAGTCAGCATATTTTTATGATCAATGGATCAATGCACACCCGTATTTGTTAGGTGTTTCATATTTGACAAGTCTCCGACATTGTCCAAAAAAGACTTTCTAGGTGTTTCATATTTGACAAGTCTCCGACCTCGTCTAAGAAAGACTTGGGAAAGCCTTCTAAATATTGTATCGTAAGAGGCTGCGTCACTACTCACTATGCACATGGAAGTTATCGAATGTGCTTAGACTGAGGAAGATGCATGGAAGCTTCATGCAGTTTTGACTTTGACTCTGACAAGAGGAGGTATTATGTCCGAAGGAATAAAACTATACTGAAGTAGACTTAGGATCTCCATTCCTCCTTATATACATTTACGGGTTAAATGAATAATTTGTAATAATCGACATTTATTAGAAACTCTCTGCTAAAGCTAAAGCCCTACGCAGGCATGGCCAATTATATTCAACGAAAGCAAGACGTGTTCCTCAGCTTCAGAGGTGAGGATACTCGTAATGGATTTACCAGTCACCTCTTCTGTGCTCTATGTTATGCCAAAGTTGAAACATTCGTGGATGATAAACGCTTGGAGAGAGGAGAGGAGATTTCCTGCTCACTCCAGAAAGCCATAGAAGAATCCAAAGTCTCT